>WBNH01004520.1:46488-180901 GCA_013401255.1 Urocolius indicus
AAATAAAAAAAAAAAAAGAGAAAGCAAGACAGAGAAAACAACACATTTTAGTTTTGGCCTATGACAGTTGGGACATTTTATATCACAACAAGTGGGCATTTGTCTGGGGTAGGTCTGCAAAGACACACCAGCAGAGATGCATTTATTATTTATCCAGGCTCTCGATCTGCAGAAACCAAAAGGCTTATGTAAAACTTCAGTTGGGATTTCTGGATCCTCACTTACTTACATTTGCTGTACCAGCTTCATGTGGAGACAAACCACTCAGAGAAAGAGAGCAAAAAGGATTCCTTAGTTGGAGAGTGGGTACCATTAAGTGCATGACTTTGAGTTGCTTTTATGTAGCCGAACTGTAATTTTCCCCAGAGTGGAGAGAGGAAAAGTCCTAACTACCTACTGCTGAAATGAAACTGCTGGTGTTACCTCTGCCGGTACAAAGTTGTCCAAGACCAAGCAGCTCAGCTCTGCCCTCTTAGAAGGAGAGAAGGAAATAGCATGCCTCTGCCCAGGTAAGGCAGCTGCCCTAGCAAGGAGAGAGGACAGAAGGCAGTCCCTGAAAGACAGAAGGTGGGTAAGGGCATCCCTTTTTCCCTTCCCTGTCACTAAAAGGGAACAGTCGCAAATTTTACATCTGAAATGAATAGTGAAATTAACTCATCTCAACCTGACTACTTAACAAGGGAGCGTCCCGCTCTTGTTTTTGGGCATGATCATTCTGTAGGACTGCTTGGTACAGGATTAATAATGTCACGTAGTGATGTACTCCATACAATCCACATAACCTAAATATTGACCTTTTGGTGGTAACTACCCTGCCAAGGCAGAGGATGGTGAGATGAAAATGCTTGTGGTTTGCCCTTTGTACAGTAAGACCCTGAGAGCGGTGGAGTCTCAGCAGTTAGGAACAGTCATATGCAGCATCACAACATTTTGGTGCTTAGCTTTGTAAACATCAGCTCACAGGAATTCAACCATATCTCAATAATTAAAAGGCTTTTAGTAATAACATTGGCTGTGAAAAAGCAGGTGGCCAAATGAGGCTCAAAGTCTGTATCAAAGGTCAAAGAAGCAAATCATTTTTAATTGAATATGCAAATGGTACCGTCTAGATGTCAAAAATTTTGAAAACAAAGATGTGAATTTGGCAAGTCATTTCCGAAACCAAAGGAGATACATCTATCCTTCAATTAATGAATTGGAATTAAAGAGCTCTCAAAAGCAACAGGGAGACCTTTCCTGACTGCATTGGGGATTACAATGTAATCAGAGAGAAACTACAAATTTACACTTGCAGACTGAAGATAACTTGGACTTTAAAGGTACATTGGTGTTTACTACATATCTAGCCACTTGCAGCTTTCAGGTGCTTTGGGCACCACGCTCTGCATTCCAGCTATTTATTTTGTGATTTTACAGTCCTCATGGTTTCCTCCATGATCTCTCACTGCACACGTGTAAAAACTCCAGAAAATCCAAATCTGGCAGACTGCACAGGGGAACAGTAAAACTGACAATACACAATGCGTTGTGAAATGCAATAAACTAAACAAATAGAAAAGCAGGTGGTATATTATCTTAATTTGCTTCATCTACCTTGGGTGATGCACGGAACAGCATTAGGTAGGCATTTGCTAACAACCGTGTGTGTTTGCAGCAGATGGTCCTCCATTGAAAATGAGATCTCAGACAGAGAGCTCTGGGAAGCCCTTGAGGGACTGAAGAAACTGTCAGTCATGTATTTATGCCTCTCTCCAGAATTCAGCCTATAAAGCCAGCCCATGTGAGCCAAATGAGAAGGAGAAGTAATTCTGTCCTATCTCTATCCTGCTGAGGTATCCATTCTTTACTTGGAGTACATGGTCTGCAGCTTTTTTCTTTAACTAATGGTTGCAAAATGCTGAGTAGCAGCAGCAAAGCTCAGTGGCAGCTCCTGCACTGGACCAGAGAGTGTCAACAAATAAATCAAGATAATAAACAAATAGGTTCTTGAAAACAAGCATAAAATATAAGCTAAGACTGCGACAGTGACATTTCTATTACACTGCAAAGCTCAAGGAAAGCTGGACTATGTATCTGAACTCCTAGATTTCCCTGTGCTGGCTCACAGATGAATGTTTAAAACCTAATATTGAGGCAGTATCATTGAACCTCAGCTCTGTCATAAATGGTGAGGAGCTGACAGACATCATCTAGCCCTGCACAAAAGAGCTCTTTATGGTTTAGCCTAGAGCAATCTCAACTTGTCTGGAAAAACAGGAGTGCAGAGAGCAATACCTTCAGAAAAATAAAGCTGCTTTCCAAAGTTATGTTACCTGTAGAAAGTCTGTGAAACTTCACACACCTTAGTAGAGGATACTGCAAGTAGCACTGTGTAGAGTAAGTTGCTATTGAATTACTGTAACTCTGAGTCAAAACCACTGCATCAGGCTGCAATCCCATCATTCACATCCTGCAGCAAGGAAAGTCATCCCTGTGACCTGCTCTCTGCCTTCCCCCACACCTCCCACTACAACTTTAGGTAGCATTAACAAGTCACTAATCACCCTGTGGACTTTGAGTAATCCAAAAAATACTATAACCAGTCTCAGTGCTCTTTCACACAGGGATGGGTTCGCTGTGTCCTAGAATGTTTGCTTTAAATCATAATGATCTAATGGTTGAGAATTAACGTTTACCACATCTGGGGCAAAGATCTTTATATATAACTTAGAAATATTCTTGTGCCTATCAAATTTTTTCAAGCTCATCCTGTGAATTAACTTGCCCCATAACCACCATTCTCCTACCTGCAGGCCTGTCAGTGTGATCATGCAGCCATCACTTCTGCCGCTCTATGCAGAAATAGTCTCATAGTGAAAAAAAAAAGCCAATGGCTTAGCTGCAGCAAAACAAGTGAAGGCATGAGAAGGCCCTGAGCACACACTGCCTTGAGCTTCTGCCTTGAATCCAACATGAGCGCTTGAATACTCAGGTGGTTTGCTGTTCAGAAATTTGTTGGAATATTTGTGCTCTCTCCCTGTTTCCTGCATGAAGCTGTGGGGTCTGTGCAGGGGCTGACAGAGGGTTATGCACCAACTGGTCCCAGGAGACAATTCCTCTTCTGCCCCACACCACAGAAATCTTTCAAAAGAGAGAACATTAGGAGAGGTCAATCTTGCAGACTACCTTCCCAAAACCACATCGGGCCCCAGCGTGGCTCGACAGAGCCTGATTCCTTTCAGAGGAGTTGTGGCATCACTGCTGAAGCAGGGGTCAAAGTCTGAGTCATCACCATGCACCACTTGCAGATAACAGGCTTGATATGCTTCATTACTATCAAAAGCCCTAGCCCAGCTGCCAGAATCCATTTTGCAACCCAAAAATGTAAATACAATTTCCCCATCTAGTGGTCCAACAGAGTAAAAATGTCTCTTTTCCTTCTGCAGCTGGTGGGGGAATTGCTTCTGGCAGGGACATCTCTCAGCAGAGCGCTCATTCATCCACAGCTCTGCCCATCCCAGCAGTGAACAGCAAACAGGCGAAAAACAGAGAAAAAACCCCTATTGCAGACTGCAGACCTTCCCCAAAAGGTTTTTAAAAAGCAGATAAAGTAAATGAGCAAAGTTGCTTTGCACGCTCTAAAGAAAAAAGATGTATAAAGAAGTGTACACCTTAGGCTGATGTAGGACTAAGTAGCGCATTTTGAAACAATCATGAAATGCTCTCCTGAAACATCAGAATTACCTTGGAAACTCTGACAAGTCATTAGCTGTGAAAGCAACAAACCTTCTTTTTAGAGCTCAAATCCTCTTTCACCGAATACAGGCCTGACAGCCACCGTTATTGGAGGAACACAGGGAAATAATAAGCTAAATCACTTTGGCAAGGCAGCTTTCAGCTGCACTGAATTACATGTTTCCTTGGGCCATTCATTGCCACAGTTCTCACCGTGACAGGATCAAAGCAATGTAGGGTGATGGGGCAGCAGTGTCTAGCTGTTCTCTCCTTTGCTGCCAGCTAGGCTTCTCAGATTTTTCAAGGAGAGAAGGATGGAGCAAGAGCAGCCCCTATGCAAGGTGGCATGGGGCACCTTTTTTACTCCCTATCTACTACGAAGATCCTGAGTGCTAGCAGCCACCCTCACTGCGCTTCTCAGCACATACTCTTTGCAGCAAAGAAATTAAGATGACAACTTTCGTCACTACTGAAGAAACAGAAAAAGCCTTATGACACAGCCTCAAGCAGCAAGACCCCAGCCTGGGCTCCTACTTATCTCCAGCCACTCTCTTTTTTTTCCCCAGTGCCTGGTCCTCAGAGCACTGAAACTAAACTCTGTGTCCAAGGCATAACATCCCTTTTCCAGTATAACCCCAAACCACACTCTGCTCCCTTTGTTTTCCACTTAGAGTAATTATCAAAACATGGTTTGAAATGGATGCGTTGTGAGATTTATGGTTAAGGGTACTTATGGCCAAGTGAATTTAATATCACCAGTAATACAATCAAATTCCCTTGATGCAGAACTGGTCTGAGAAGCCCAAACTGACTCCACTGATATGCAGGATTTCTGACTTGTTCGGTTTTCTTTCGGGAAGAGTAGTCACGGAAGTATTTTTGCTAGATCCATTATAATTCAGAAACTTCCTTCTCTCTGTCATTTTTATATCAGCAGCAGAGAAATCGTTTCTTATTTCCCATTTTGGTTTATAGATTTTCCATAGAGAGCATCCAGTGTGTGAAAGAATGAGATACTCCCATTTCTGTTACATAAAACAGTCCACTACTTTGAAATATGTTACAAGCTGCTCTGTTCCATGCAGTTTATATGTAGCATTTGAGCTGTTCACAAAAAAAAAAATTTAAAACTATAACTTTATAGAAAATAAGATTTCTCATTAATATCAGATTTCATTTTAAGAGAGAAAGTCTAGTTAAACTCACAAGAGAGAAGAAAAAGAAACTGGCCAATTGAATCCTGTCTATTCAGAGCTTTTATTTGGGGTATTTCTTGACCACTCACATTAACGTAACAGAGTTTCTTCATAAGAGCCTTTGTTTCAGAATGGCCATAGCTAGGAAATAGTTTGATACCTCTACTTAAGCCATGTAAAATATTTTGCTGGCAACTTTAAGAAGGGGAAATCCCCTTGGGGTGATCTGGTCTGCACAGCTGGGAGAGAGAAGCTGCTTCTGGCCCCTGATTTCAGATGACTCTGGGCTTGGAGAATGTGAAATGCGCATGAGACATCAGAGGTGGGGAGCAATGGGCATCAAAGGGAAAAAAATTTCCCTGGCCAACACATGCTCCTCTGAGCTGATCGTTATCCCCACGATCAGCTGTGCTCATTCCTCACAGGGAGGACTTGGAGAGACAGAGAGGGAGGGCTGCCAGATATCTGAGGGGAAAAGCACAGCTAAATCTACATTCATCTTGTTGTAGCTGTAAAGAGGACAAGACAAGCTTTTTCTGGTTTTATTATTATTATTGGAAGCAGCAGAGGTTGGGGACTTGGGGAGTGCAAGGATGTGGTGAATTTCAAGCACAGGAAGCTAACGATTTTTTTCTAAATAATAAATTCAGTTGTACAAACACAGCAGAAAAGAAATTAGAAAGAGTTCATTCACATTTAGGGGAAACAGCACAGCAGGCTCAGCTCTGGAAAGTCCAAGACCAACTGAAGCAGCACCCAGTTAAATACACACCCAAGTGCAGGGTGCTGGGAGCCTCATCATTCACCAGTTTGGAAAGTGCCTTAAGAAAAGGGACTTTCCAATCCACTCAGACTTCGGGGACTCCTAAATTTCATCTCTCTATAATTCCCATCATTTTCAATACTCATTGTCTACTTTACCAGCAGGAGGTGAATCCCCTGGGAAGACATACTCACTAGTATGACATGTCACTAGTCTGACATCCTGGATCACACGTGGTGATTTGCATATTTTAAGTACAAGGCAGCTCTGAGTTCCTCCCAATGTTTCCTGGTTTAGTAGTAGCTGTCAGATTAATTTTTTGTATGATGCTTCTCTGGAAACTGTTGTCAAAAGGCCATCGCCTTACACCTTCAAAACCACCATAATATCATTGCTTTCCCCTTGAAGAGGCTGTTTTCTTTCCTCCTCTCCTAAACAAATGAATAATTTCTTCTCAAATGTGCAGATGGATTCAAGAGACTCACACCACCCTCTCCACCGAACATAAACAACTTAGAGTGTAGCCTGAAAACTTTCCCACACTGAGGTCGCCACTTTCTCCCCTCCCTTTAGGAAGATCACTCTGAAATGAGAACAGTAATTCAGTTTTCTGTCTCACCCTTTTCATTCCTCATTTAGTGTTGACGAAACATGACTGTGTGACAAATAGAGCAATGTCTGTGAAGAGCAGATGCCTCTGGGATGGACAAAAGCAGGAGCTGGACCTCATTTTTCACAGGCCACCTCAGAGGGCAACACTCCCCCTGGGCTACCAAGCCTGGCCAAACTGCTGCCACAGGCACAAAGCAGAGCATCCCAGTAGCTGGATTGTGCAGGAAAAGCCACAAAAAGTTAATAACTTACAAATACTGATAGCAACTGCCCTTAAGCAAACAGAGCAAAAAATATTTTAGATGGCAAAGACTGACACACCAGATAAAGCCTTGCACCTGACACTGGGGGTCAGCTGCCACAGACTGATGGCACTCACGTCCAGCAGCATCACCCAGCATCAAATCAGGCACCTGCCCCTTCTGGTCTCCATCTTTGCTCATCCTCCAAGAAGCTTAGCAGTCACTCACTGCTAAGGGTCACAGAGATAACTTTCTCTCTTTCTATCAAGAAGAGACACACAAGAAAGCCTGGGCTAGAGCCTTGTGCAACAGGAAGGAGGTTGTTTCAGCAGTAATTTACTGTGGTAGGTTTTGCAGTGTGATTGCAATATACCACGACACCAGTTTTATCCTTTTCAATTTGGCAGACATTGACTCCTTCCCCTGTTTCTTAGAGAGCACAAGCCAACGTGGCTGCATTTCAAATGGTTTCAAACTCTGCCAATGGCAATAAATAAATAAAAAAGAAAACTGAAAAGTTTTCACAATTGCATTAGCTTACCCAAAACTAATATGTAGATACACTCATGTAAGTAAAGAATATATGTAGTTTAGCCAACTTCAAAGGGTGGCAACAGAGAAATGGTGGGATTGGTGGTCTCTCAAAGCAGGTAAAACAAAGGATAGCTTGAGTAGAAGCTTGAAATGAGATAGGCTGGGGAGGTCCCCAGACAAACTCTTACTTGATCGCCTACTGCCTCAAAGGCATTAGTTACTTTCCACACGCAAAGAGACCACATGCTCACTTTGCAAGATTTCTGCACATTATAAGACATGGAGTCAAATGTTACAGACCACGTGGGCAGTAGAGAATCAGTGTTATATGAGGGGAGGCGTGGGTGGGGCATTCAGGAAACAAAATGCTTTCTTGTAATGCTTCTCCCTCTGGCCTCAGACTCATCTTTGCTCTTCTTGCAGATCAATAGAGTAGAAAGTACATAGCAACTCACTATAAACCTTTCTTTGAGGGGCTAAAATACGCATTTTTGTTGCTGAGCCCTTAATCTACATCAATGAAAAGAAGAAATAGTTCCTATTAAGTCACCAAAGTTTGGATGGGGCAAAGTCGAGGATAAAGGAGAACTCTCTTGAGTCTCTAGGGAGCTCTGCTGAAGCAGGACTGGAAACCTCCACACAATAACCTGATGCTGTGAATGGAGAGAACGAGCTGGGAGAGAAACAAGGCTGTCACTGCCTCCACCAGCCATGCAATGAGAGTGGGATTTCTTATATGTGATTTCGTATTTCTTCTAAGGTACTTTGTCTCCTTTGTTTTAAGCACTGGGAAGATGTGGCAGGATGATGCTTCTGATGTTGAAGCTATTTCCATTCCTGTTCAGCCACTTTTTGCAGGTAACAACATTATTGCCAAACATCATCTCCTTGCAGAAACTGCTGTTTCTTTCTCTTAAGGAACTGCAATTCGGGAGCTGGCAGCAAATAAAACAGAGAGGAAAAAGGTGATGAACACAAGGCAAGGAAGTGCATCCTTCTGATGAAGGAAGGCACAGTGGATGGGCACGAAGGTCTAAATTCTCTTCTTTCATCCTGTTTAAGATCGTATTCCTACTTGAAAGCAAGGCAATACATTAACCTTCCCATCTAAGTGATGGGGAAAGAGAAAGTGGATATCAGCTCAGATTAGCTCTCACTTAATAAGAGATACTCCCGAGATATTTTCAGAGGATGATAGAATAGGGCAATATATTATTTGCCTAGTTAAAGAAAAATAAATTGCTACAGGGTACTGAGCTTATCTTTCCAAGAAGTCATCTGCAAGAACTGAACCAATGTGATTCTCAGAAGTATTTATACACTTTGGGAAGGAGCTTCCTTTTAAAAAGTATTAAAAAAGATATTTGTGGTAGTTGCAACTATTCTTCAGAATAGGCCTAAGGAAGTAGCAATTAATATATAGTGATAATTTTGTATCTGTGTTCTAAGTTTGGAAACATTGCTTGAGCTCTGATGCAATAAAAAATCCCCACTCGTTTCCAAAATATCTTATTTAGTTGTACCAGACTTGGAGGAGCTGGCAGTGGGAAGAAGAGAGGAACAGAGAAACAGCCACTAATTTTTCTTCCAGCTAAATTTTTGTTTATTATTTCAGTGATGTGGCATAAATGACCATAAGCAATTAAATAATTTATATTTTCTCATTTAAGACTGTGAAGCTTAGAAAAAATATTTTCATTAAAAATTGGGCTTCAATACCATGTCAAGACAACAAATTCATTCTTTTAAAGGTCACCTATCATACTTTCCATGAGAAAAGGATCATTTTATTAATCCTAAGTGACTTCTTCAAATGAAACAACAAAAGACTTATTTCTTTCCGTCTCCCTGCATATATTATCAGCAAAGCATTAATGAAAAGCAATTCAAGTGAAAAAAAAACAACCCTCTGAGGGTTTTTTCAGTGTGGATCAGCTCAGTACAGAATAGCAAATGCATCTGTGTGGTCAACTGAGTGAACAAATTTGCAGGAAACAAATCTGCTGAATGAGTATCTCTGCCGTAAGAAGGAAAAGCTTGTATGTTGTGTAATATTTCTGTATGAATTACATTTGAATATGAATGCTCCTATATGGAGATAGACCCTTAATTCAATCATGAAAAACTGTTTTATGGTTCATTTTGCGGCTTAAATGTCATAAAGCAAACATCTATTCCCTCATGCTCCCTGCACTCTGGTGGGCCCCACTTCTCAAGCACCTGGTCAACTGCTTTTGGGCACAAATTCCAAAAGCAGTTCCTTGAGGAAATAAATTCCTTGGCTTAACGAAAGTGAGCTTGAATTCAAGGGGAGTGAGTTTCACTCTTTGTATAATGATCCAGAAAATATGGAGATCTACCACATTTTGATTGTTTTCTTGTACAATTCTCAGTTATCAGAGACTCTTCTGCAATAGCTTCTGCTCTAGTCAAGAACCCGAACACAATTTAAGTATTTGTGGCCATATTACGATACTGCAAAACCTAAAATGCATTTAAAAAAATGGTGAAAGCCATGAGGGAGATTTTAAGAAGTTTTTATACCAGAAGATTCTTTTTCTGGTTATTTTTAAGAGAAGTTTTAAACAGTATGCAGTCAACCTCTGAATGAAACCTCATAAAGACCTAATCCTTTAGAAATAAAACTTTAATGAAGTCAGTTTACTGTTCTTATTAAAGAACCATTTTTGGTGTAATTCTCAAACTGCATCCTAGCCTACTAATGTCAAGAGAAAACTGAGCAAACAGAAGCAGCTGGGAATATCTACTACAGACAGCTAGTACAATACAAAAAGAAAAGTTCTTCCAAGAAAATCTACAAATACCATCAGGTTTGTGACCTATAGATCACGTCATCTGAATAAAATACTAGCCAGGGCTAGATCCCTACTGAATTAAGTAAAGCTAAGGTTTCTAACAGTAAGAAAACTATACAAACTGATGAAAAGAAAATACCAACAGAAAACTTAAGATTCAGAGCAAAATCTTCACACTAGAAACGAGGCGGTACCCAAAACAAGACAGCATGTTTTCAAACAGGAAGACACACACTACCAAATGCCAGAGGATTTAATTGGGAAGTGAAAGGAATGGATAACGCACTTCATTTACTTAACATGATAGCAATAAGAGGATACTTGTTACTTGAACCGAGAAACGTCTCATAAGGAAAACCCTACCTGTTAGTCATCTGCATCCTGGGTGTCTCTGCAAGAGCACCCTCAGCCTGACAGTGCAGCCATCAATAGGAATGGTACACCCAGCCTTTCTTTCTTTCCTCCACCATGATCCTGAGAAAATCTCCCCTGTACTTCAGGAGCGTGATTTTCAGACAGAAATAGAAACACAATGACATGCTTAGATGTTTTTGTAACTGTGAGGTTACAAAAAAAATAGATGAAGCCTCCATGATATAGGAAACTGCTGGCATAGCAACAGCAGAGAGGAAAATCCAACAGAATATTTTTCAGCAGTAAATCATTATTTTTAAGTAGTCTAAGGGTAACGCTTCCCTGCTTATTAGACTCCTTTACAGAGGGGTGACTGTGAATGTAATTAAACTTTCCAAAGTCTCACATGAAAAGTGGATTTTCAACAGATGATGTGGCATCTTTTTCATTACTGAGCATGAAATGCTAATTGAAAACAAGGTCAAGGTGATTCACATCTTGATGATCAAACAACACACGTTTGTTAAAGGAAAGTATTGCCAAACAAACCTGATTATATTTTTTTTTAAAAAAGAAACTGAAAATGTTAAAGACTAAAGAAAGGAATTGGACACAATTTAATGTTTATGGATTTCAGTAAGAAACCTGATATACTGCTGTTTGATATCCTGAGGGAAGCCATTAATTAAGTTGGCTTGCTCTGAAATGCACTTAAATTGATACAAGCAGACCACAGAGCTCCAGGAAAAAAAAAGGGTAATTGTACACCAGAGTCTTCCTAGCATCTACTAGAGCTTCAACAGAGCAAGGCTGGGACCTTCTGACTCAGCATTAGGGACCTGAAAAGCCAAGTCAGGCAAAGCTTCTGTTCTCAGGTAGTACCCAAGGAACTGCAGAAAATGAGACATCTTGAGATGGCACAGCTAATGAAGCAAGGTTTGTGTGGGACATTGCCTACACTAATGTGTCTGGGAAACAGGAAATTTAACTGCTACTTTGTCAATCTTCAAAAACAGGGACAGCAAAGACAATCTGGCTGTGACAGCAGTGAGTGAATTACATCCCAGTGTGCAAGGCGACACCATAGCCAAGTAACTCAGAAATGAGGCTACCATCGTTGCTCTATTTTAATGATTTGTGTATCCAAGGTCACCAGTTAACATTGCTGAATTCCGCTGATTTCTGTATCCAAGGTCTAGCACTTTCTCTAGTACATGAATGTGCATCTCTGGAAAATGGATTTATGAGTTTGAGCCTGTGTGGCTGTCATCGACTTCGCAGTCAGCAGTAAGGTTGCCAATATTCAGCTGTCAGTCAGAGAACTCTCTTCAGCCCAAAAGGCATTTAATTGGAGAACAGAATGGGTGAATTCAGCTATTAGTACCAGCCCCAAACATCTGGAGACTAAGTTTATTGCTGAACTAAAGTCGAGTGAGCGCCTGAACTGGGTACCGATTGGCAAGTCCATGAGAGCAGATTTCCTATCAGAGTTGCAGAACCTCTGTTTTGTGGTCACAGCAGAAACAAGGGGGAAAAAATGATTTTCATTATTTGGGAACTTTTATAGCTCAAAGGAAATGGGGAAATACAGAAATAGATAGATGGGAAATGAATGCTAAGCTTCTCGCCCTTTAATATATACCTTCCATGGTTAAGAGAAAGGCTTGTGCTGGCTTATTTAACACCAAGATTTTTCCTGAGTGAAGGAAGTTGCACAATTCTGGTCAAACGATGGGATTTTTTGTTACCCATTGACACTGCAAAGCTTTTCATATCCAGTTCACAGCACAATATGAATTTGGAGCACCTTTGGCACAGAAAAGCACTTGGCAAATGTCCTCTCCCCTTCCCCAGACCTTATCCAGTCACCTACAGGATCTCCCCTCACTTGGATGAACCCTTGGCTGAAAACCATCACTACTGCAGCACTCCAGCTCCCCAAAAGGCCAGTGTTGTGCCATACCCACAGAACCCAAAATTGTAGAGGACTTGGGCTTTCCACATTTCAGGGAAAAGGCCTTTCTATAAAGGGCAGCAGTCCTGCTCTGTGTAAGCATTATAATGAGCGTCTTTCAATCACTAGTTGAAGCAGCAACTCACTGGGCTGCAAAGCTGCCTAGATCTTCACAGTTGTCTGAGGAGACAATCACAAAAGCTAAGCTGACCCTCCTGGCAAGGTTTTTCCCCATAGCTCTGGCCAGAGAAGAGGAAGAAGGCAAAACAGCTCCTCTGGGGAGCCCACAGCCTTCCTGGCCTTGTTCACTAGGGATATGGCAACCACCAAGGCTGTATGTAGCCATTAACTCTCTCCACTGAGAGAACTGTACCTTAGTGAGCTTGGCTTTAGTAATGATATTAATTTCACTCGCTTCTTTAAAGATTTAAATACTGTACATAAACCAGACCTATTTCAAAACAAAACAAAACAATGTTTAGAAACACTTTAAACATATCTGTAACGGACTTTCATCAGAATAGAGAAATAACTACTATTAAGACATTATTATTATTATTATTATTATTAATTATGGAGATTATTTCAAAGGAAGGCAAATCAGTGTAGAAACTTATATCAAAGTCTTCAGAGTGCAAAGTGTTGTACTTCATCAGCTATATTATGAATGGCAATAAAACTGTCCTGGCTGATATCATGGGAATTTGTTTCATCCTTGACATAATTTATGGTAGTGTGACAAGTTTCCCCTCTAAGACCAACATGTTTTCATTATTAAGAGTAAATGTTTTTAGAAACTGAGAGATGAACTCATTACCCAGGTACACAATTCACAAAAAGCTCAAGCAAGAAGAGATCTCAAACTTCAGAATCACTCTGAGGCTTTACAAACAGCATCACCCTTGCTTTCAGCAACAAGTTGAGAGGTGCCCCTGGTGCTTAGTCCTGCGCCGTGGCTTAATCTGATTCACACCCTGTGATACCAAGTTGGATGCAGGTCCACCAAAGCATGTTTAGTAAATGCCTGTCTGCTCACAAGTTGCTGCTGCTCCAGGCTAAGGCAGAAAGCACAGATGCACCTACAGTTATATATCTCCTTCCTCTGCAAAGTCAAAAAACCCTTTCAGAATATGCTGTGTCTTTATAAGCCCTGGATTCTTTAAAATGGTTGTGCAAGGAACAAGCAGCTGCAGTAATTCAAGCTGCTATTAAATGACTAAGATAGAAAGGTGAAGGCAAATATTTTGCTGAGACTGTTCCTCAGACAAAAGTCTGCCTGTTAAGAGACCCTTCTCAGCTCATACACAGACAAACTACTGAAAAGACACACAGTAGAGATTGTAAGCAGAGAAAAACTTCCAGGTACCCCAGTTCAAGTTGTATTCATTTTAATTTAAAACCAATCTAAGATTGCATGCATGCTAATTGGAAATGCCTCCATTAAAAAAAAAGCCACAGTGAAACACAAAACACCAATCACAGTTCTGCCATGTCTACCAAGTCAAAATCATTTTGTAAAAAGCAGTAACATCCAGGGTTGCTAAATTTCCTGTCAGAGCTTTAGTGAAGCTGTCATTCTCCTAACATATGCTTACCAAGACTGAGTTGAAAGAAAGAAAAAAAATTCAAGCCACTCTTTGGTTTACTAAAGATGGAGGTTTAGCTTTTTGGGTTTTGAAGTTCTTTAAATATAAAGACTTCTGTTGGCTTATTAAATGCTTCATTCATTACTTGAAATTTCATTCTGTTGCCTCTCCGGTTATTTTACTATAAAGCAATGGAAATGTTCCCTTGGACAACAAAACTCTTACCTTAATAGCAACAATATATATTTATTTTTTTTTTACAAAGGTGTGTTCATGACTGTGGAGACAAACCCTGTTTTTTCCTGGGAATTAAGTGCCTAGACTGTTTGAAAGCTGTCTGGCAACTTTCACACCTAAGCAGAAGAACTGAGAACACTTTTTTTCTCCCTTTCTTGCTCTACAGAAAAAAAAACTCCACCATCCTTAAAGCCATTAGTCACACAATTTGTCTCTTTGATTTTTCAGGGAAATTTGCCTTGTAAGGCAGCCACCAGGAAGGCTGTGAAAATAGTGGTGTAAGCAGCATAAGAGATGGATTATAAGTAACAAGATGGGGGCTTTTTTTGTGCATATATATGGGTGTTCCCATATATATATATATATATACACACAGGACTTGGAGAACTAATTTGTCTTTCGTTGTATGGGGACCCTGAGTTGAGAAGCATGTAAGCAGGAAGGGAGCATACCTTTGACTTTAGTTGGAAGTACTTGAATAAACACTTGCATAGGTCCTGGGTTTTGATCTTTCTTTAGTCTGTAAATGCTGGAAGGAGACCCACTGCACTATGGGATTGAGAGAGCAGGGGAGGATTTGCTGCACTCCCAGGCAAATAACAGCCATGTCATCCTTGGCAGCCTTTTGTGCCTTAAGGAAGCACCCAGAGCCCGTAATAAAACCTCTGCCTTGCACTTCTGCAAAATACCAGCTGTGACGGCACATAGGAAGAGAAAGGGAAAGCAGGAGAGGAGAGCAGCAGGGAAAAGCTTTGCTTTTTGACCTTAGGTTTAATGACATCATCCTAGGACCAAAACTTCTTATTTGCTTGCGTTACAAAAGTCCCTGGCAAGCTCAAGTCTGCACCTCTGTTACTTGCTGTACTCAAAAAAAGCCTGTTACTTATGGCCCTTGCTGCTGCACTATCTGTAAGTTGCACCCTCCATTTACAGACTTGCATGGCAATCAGTGCTGAAAATATTTCAGAGAGCTCAGAAGATTAATTCCCAGATTTTCTCAACTTTGTGTCAATTAAATTTGCATCAAAGATCTTGCTGCAAAACACCTCCAAAATGCTCTATTTCATGTCCAGATTCAGATCAAATGCTTTGCAAAGCTGTAGTTATTTCCAACTCAAATACAAACAGCAAGAGCACACAGCACTGCAGTCTGAGCATCAGTCCTAGCTACAGAAGTCACAGATCCATTAAAAATTGTTCAGGCAGACAAATACTAGAAGTGTGATCACAGTTTTAGATTGAGGGAACATAATGGTCAAATGGGAATAGACCCTTGCATGACACAAACAACTTGGGGTCAATTTTTTTGGAAGCAAGATGCTTTATAATGTGTCAATTCACTTGTCCTTTGTCAACACTGAACTAACCTAGTTCCTATTGTATACTGGAGCAGATTAAAAAATAGTGTAGTTTTCCCCCTGATTCTGAAAACTCAAAGTTTCTTCAGTCAAAGGCCAAGACAGTCTGTCTGATAAACCCAGATGGATCCTGCTCTTCTCCTCTCATGTAAACTCGGTCCCCTTGCGATTTCCCCTTAGGAAATGGTGGGACACAGACATGCAACTCTGCAGCATGAGGGCTCAGCTGTCCCCCACAGATGTGCTGGGCCTGCAAACACAACACCTGGCAGAAATTACTGCCAAGCAATACTGTGCCTGCAGCCTTGTGATGGAAAAAAATGTAAAATAATTAAAAATATTAATAGTCTAACAGACCCAGGCCAGTCCTGGTCTGCTGGAGAACAGGGCAGAGCACAGAGCTTGAGTACAGGGGAGCCACAGCACAAAAATTCACATTTTTCGCAGTAATTAGAGCAGCAGGCTGGCTCAGCAAGAAGCTTTGCTTTGAGAAAGGCCAAATATCGATACCCCTCAGCAACCACTGCCAGGGAAGGCATCACAGGCAACCACAGCTGAGGAAGAGCATGATGGAGAATTTCCCCAAGGCAAGGGAAGCCCTGTTGAACTTACGGAAACTTACTTGAGATCCTGCACCTCTAAGCTAGCTGCAATAGTGTCTGCTTTACTGATAGGACTTCAGAGAGGCACCCAAGACAAACATTGGGATATAAAAATACCTAATAAAACAAAGCATTAGAGCTTAAATTGAATTTGGACTCTATTTTGGCTTCCTAACAAGAGCCAACACATGCCAGGACCAGTATCATTGGTGAGCAGAGGGTAACACCCTAACAATTAACATTTTTCCCATGTTGATTTTTTTTTTTTCCATTTGTTCCTTAATGGTGGAAATAACTGTAGTGACTTGATAATCATTTTTCTTCTAGAGCATAGGAGCACGAGGTCATATGCTGTCTGTCCTTTCTCAAAGGCATCATCATGCTTTTGTCTGGAAAGGCAAGCAGCCTCCCAGGGCCACACAGACCCAGATGAGCAGTAGCTGCAGAGGCTCCTCCCTTGGCTGGCCAGCAAACCATTGCCACAAAACAATTTCTCCTCACAGCTTTTATCTGAAAGATGGGCTAAAGCTTTGTTCTTCCTGTGGTGATACAGCACAGCTCTGCTGACCACATCGGTCAACTTATTCTTGAGGAGCTGTTGTGTTTTTTCCTGTGTCCAAAGTCATCTGTTTATTTTGAAACTGTAACAAAATATCTGCTGCTCTCCAGACAGGACTGTTGTGTCAGTACAAAACATTCCCCCTCCTCTGCCTTTGTCTGGCACCCCTCCCTGCATCTGCCTGCCTGTGTGAGACTGGTGGGAGGAGAACGATTTCCTTCTGCAAAATTATCCCTCTAAACCCTCATCTCAGTTGTTTCTGGACAAGCCTAAAATTGCATACCAGCCACATGCCTCTACTGGTTTTTTTTTGAGCTGTGGCTTCTTTTTCTGGCCTGTGAGCCTAACCCCAGAGTGCAATGTACTACCTGTGCTGTCCCAGCTGCTTGACATCAGCCAGTTTTGGGGGGTGGTGAGAGCTTCCCAGTCTGTGCACAGAAAGGATTGTTCTGAAGGGGAAGGTCAATGAAACAATATGCTATGCAAACATTCTTTCCTTATGTTCCTAGTCACTCCATATATGTGGGGAGGAGAACAAAAGAAAACCAAACCAAAACAAACAAAAACCACCCAAAAAAAACCCCCAAAACCCGAACCATGACCACAAAACTTTGACAGGAGCAACTTCAGTCCAGTGCCAAATTAGTGGGTGTTTTTACTAAGAGAGTTCAGTGCCCAAAAGAAGGAAAGCTGGCAGTGCTGCCAAGACCTGTAAGAAACTGCAAATGAGCAAACAAGATCAGGAAGAGGGAAAATAAATGACTTAGAAAAAGGTAAAGTCATGCAGATTTCTATCTGAGAAATGCCAACATGAAAAATCCTCCTTTAGAGTTGGAGTGTATCATTTGCAGTCTGTTTTGGATATGATATCACAGGACACACATTATCCTATTCTTTAGCACATTCTAGATATTTATTTAAATGATAAAAATCAACCAAAGCTAAAGCAGTGAAAAATCACAACAGTTGTATATATTTATTGGCCAGAGGGATGGGGCAAATTGAGTCCTTTCACAGCAAAACACATGAGCTGAGTCAGAGCTTGGGGGCCATCCCCAAGGCACATACTGCTGCTGTGGAATTTATTTACACCATTTACAGACCCTGAAGCACCCTCACTGGAAGGAGACAGCACTAGACAGACCATTACCCACGCTCCAGGCAGTAAATGGCAAAACACATCACGTGCATCTCAGTGGAGTTGTTTTTAATAGCAAATATTTTTCATATATTTCATCATTGCAAAATAAAGACTTTAAGGTTTTCTAAGGGATGGGTTGGCTTTCACATGCCAGGGTCCTGACCACTGTCAGGTGCGGACAATCTAAGTCTGGCCTGTGTCCCACAGCTCTGCCCTCATGGGAGCATTCCAGTACTGTTATCAGGCTCTTTTTGAAAGCCTCTCTATGCTGCGCAAGAATTCTTAAAGACAAGGGAGGAGTCTGCTGTGGGAAGGAATTTTGGCTCCATACCTGCAGGCTTATAGCCATTGCTAGCAAAAGCTTTGCAGATTCTCATTTGCACAGAAATCACCATAAAAAACATCTATGCTCCCCTAAGGAGATTGCACTGCACCTCCCCTTCATCATCTTCTCTCCACAACAGTCTCACACAAGGTCTGCATTAAGAATGTTTCTCCCAGTTGCAGGCAGGTACTCAGAGACAAGATGCTGCTCTCTTGAGGGCTCACAGCCCTGGAGAAAACACAAGGCTGTACTTCAGCTGCCTTCCCCAGCACTGTTCAGCCTATCCTCTACTCTACAATGGCAAGAGAAGAGAGAAATTTGACACTGAGAAATGCTAAAGCCCAGCCAAACCCAAAAGCCAGCAGAACAGGCAGCCAGCAGGGTCGTGTAAGTATGCGATACGTGGCAGCATTCTGCATTTCATTAAGCACCAAACACCTCACAACACAACAATCTCCAAAACACCAATTTTGCTGCAGTTAATTACCTGTCCATCATCCAGACTCACATCGCTCCCGAGACTGAGCACGCGTGGGAAGGAAACTGGCAGCAATGGTGGGGAGCGAGTGCCAGCGTGTGATCATGAAGCACTCTCACATCACCTTTGGGATTATCGTGTTCCGTGGGGAGATGCCAAACTTTCCCCTCTCCCCTCTAGTTTTTCACTTCTTTGTGGTGGATGGGGATTAGGAGAGGAAGTACATGCCTGCTTGTTTTTCAATGGGCTGCTCCTACCCTAATTCTTTCAGACAGTCTGACAGATACAGATATACCATCTATCCCCTAAATGTGTGCCGGCAAGGCTCTCAGGAGCCTCCTGGCCGAAAGCACCTCTTTTTAATAGAACTGGTGCCTCTTCAAAGCTGTCTTGAGATGCATTTTAACACAGAAAAGCCCCTCTCAAACAAAAGCATTTTTATTTCATTTTTAGTGTTCATTTGACTCTGCAAACAAGAAGGAGACTGAGCTGTCCCCATCTCCCAGAGCATGTGGCTGCCACACACAAATGTCAGCTGATCTCCAAAGGCCAGCATGGAGCAACAGGAACAATCTTGTTCCTGTAAGTCAACAAACAATGTTTGGAGAGGTCTGTGCTGTAGGAGGATTTCCTAACAAAACACAAGTCATCAGACTTAAAACACATGCCTACTCTGCTGAAGTTAATAAAGCAAAAAGGCTGTGTAGGAAAACAGATACAGGAAAGCAAGAACTTTCTCCTGATGACTTCATCCCACAGGGGTCAACAGCAAATCAAGAGCAGCATTGCTTGGGAAGGAGAAGCTCTGGAGATTTCTTGGAGAACTTAAAAAGAAATTTGTAGGGTTTAATAACAAAACCACATTTTTCTTCTAAAAATAAAATAAAAAACATCATTTTCCCAGCGTCGTACCATGAGAAGCATCACTCATGGGAAGTGTGTTGCAACCTGTTTCAAGGAATGAGCCCAGCCTGAGCCACTGAAGAGTTTGTTTCACCTCCTTTTTACTGAGTGGACAACTTATGAACATGTGGATAACATTGCCTCATCTCCATACCATGTTCACTCTCACGTTTCACTCAGAAAATGTTAGAGTAGACCAAGAAATAAGGTTAAAATTTTTAAACATGACCTTCTCACCTCACCTTCTTTCCCCCTAAAAACCCTTAAAACAACCAAATCACCCCAAAACAACCCAAAAGAAGTCACGAGTTTGAAGGAGCTGGGTTATGCTTGTGGGAGCAATAGAAATTTGCCCCTACCTGCAAAGCAGACAGAGAGGGACAGGCATCCCATAAAGGCTTGGGCTGCCCCAGGTGGGGCTGTGTTCTTTTCACACATGAAAAACTGAAAAGACCCCAAAACATTCAGGAAATTAAACAGTGGATCTTTTTTACCATATTCTCAATGAAACTATCAAAATCCTGTTGTGTGGAAGCCTCTGAGTAATCTGCTGGAGCCCAAGAGGAAATGCAGGGTGATATTCTGGTCCTGGAAGGCCCAGACCTACCCCAGCACAGCTGTTCCCAGGTATGTCACTGTCTGCTTCAACCAAGCAGGACTTCACAGAGTTGCTTGTTTTAGTATATTCAGCTGATATATTTGTGCAGCACACAGCAGTTATAGAAGTTTTACCTCTCTTCTTTCCATTGCTTAGGGAGCACTGTGCTGATCTATATCCCTATGGTGCATCCACCATAATGGTGTAAGTGTATCTTGTGGCCCATGGGTGGGTGTCCCATGTATTCTGCATTCTCTCTTAGATATTTGGGCAGGTTAGCAGCTGCTACAGAGCACAAATACGTTTCTCATTTATTAGCATGAAAAACCTTCCTCTCTGCAACTTAGAGCCTCTAAAGGTGAATGACCAACTAATCTTCCAATTTAAAACAAGCAAAAAAAGTAACATATTGTAGAAACTCGCATTAAAATCCTACATTAAACAGATGCATGCTAAAAATACCTTTCTGGGGTTTAGAGGAAAAAAACCCACAAAGCAAAAACAAACCAACACCCACATATGCTTATATTAACTCCTGCAATCAGCTTTTGCCAAAACACTTAATCTATCTTAAGCTGTTGTGCAAATGACAGGAGATGCACTAAATCTCCCATTTTCTTTGCTATGTTCCATTCAATATTAACCACTGGTAAAAGTAGAGAGAAATATGCTCTGAAGTACACCGTCACTGCCAGCTCCTTGTGGCATTTCAAAAAACAGCTTCCATACAGCTAAAGTTATTTCCAACGCAATACAACTTTTACAGAAAGAAAACATTAGTCATTGGCCCCCTCACCTCAAGCCTTCCTGGAGTTAAAGAAATCATATGCTCAAATAAAGAAATTTTAAAAAGGTAAGTAACTGCAATTCCACAAACTGTATAAAATATGGAGTTAGTATTGAAATGCCTAAGCTATGAAAATGTTTGACTTGTTTTCTTCTCTTTGGTTAAAAAGAGTAATGTCTGAAGTACGTCACTGTTGTAGACTACAAAATTTAGAGGATGAAAGAAAGTTTAATAAGCACTAGGTGATTTTCCTCCAGCTTCACTAGTTACAAGGCCTGTAAGCATGTGATGTTTTTATGTAATCTTGTAAAAGTACGTTTTACATTCCATAGTGCATGTAACTGTATTGACCTAACGAAGCTCAGAGTTTCAGCCAGAACGATGTTGTTTTGTAAGGCTGTTACCTGGACAGTTTCCAGACTCTTATGAAATACAGCTGCTTAATGATTCCTGATGAGTCCAGACGGTGCCTCTGGGCACCTCAAAGCTTAGTGGCAGATTTTAAAACACAATTCACAGGTCACTGTCCTCAGAAAAACTTCAGCTAGATGCAAGTGTATTGTGCTAACAAGCCACTGAGTGCAATTTTAACCTGCTTTAGCTTTACTTGCAAAGGAAGAAAAATCTTTTATGGTTAATCAATAATGCACACAGGGAGGTTTCTTCTATTGCTTCTGACCTGAATCTAAGCTGCAACCATCCTTGTACACCAGAAACTTGTCAGCCTCCCACATACAGGTCTAACAGCACAGTAGGTGTGTACTACTACTCACTGCACAGTACCAGAGCAAGTGTGAAGGCCCAGCCCACTTCTCCACAGCTACATGACGAGATTCGTGTCTGTTCAACATGCCAGCCCTATAGGGACCTGAAAAAACACTGGATTTCCACAAGCTGATAGCAAAGCCCTATAAACGGAGAAGAGCTCTAAAAGGTTTCTGTTTCAACATATTCATTATTCACCAAAGCAATCAATCAACAACTCCTTAAAAACCTTCAGTTTTCAAACTCATTTACTTGAGAGTCTATTTATTTGTGCTTCTTAGTTATTAAGGATACCACAGAATGCTTTGAGTTGAGAGAGACCTTTAAAGGTCTTTTGTGCAGCCCTACTGCAATAAGCAGGGACATCTTCAACTACACCAGGATATAATTTTAAAGCCTCTAAAATTAATAAGCTAGTCAACACAAGCTCAAAACGTGAACGTTTTCACATACTAATCTGGCCACTGGGACTGCAGTTCTAAACATCAATTCCATAAAGTTTGTTTACAAATATATGGTAAAGTTTTATCATTTTAGGAGGATTATGTGAAAATAGGTTGCAAGAAAACAATAGAGTAGATAATACATCATGTCAAATAAGATGTAACCTAGAAGCTTTCATAAAATTCATCTACCTGCTCTGAAAAAAGCAAAGTTATAACAGAAGAAAGGCAGGTTCATCTTCTAGCTCAATTAGACCTTATTTTAAACACTACTGATATCTCCACTTGTTAACAGAAATTATCTGAATGAGATGCTCAGATATTTAAGTTTGATTTGTCCAAGAAAAAACAAAAACGTTTTGAAGTTTCTAAATGGTTTCCAGAAAGCTGAAATGCCTGTGTGTCCGCATGTGCACAGGTTAATGAAAAGTCACAACTCTGACACTTTGCCTTAGAGTAAGTCACAAAAGGCCAAAAGGGAGTAAAACCTCAAAACACCACTAGGAGTTTTGCTACATTTTTCTGGTGACTTTGGCATCCCCTTTCCCAGCACTTGTTCCTCTTCCCTGGGCCCTGTCTGCCACGGTGTGCTCAGCTCTGCCAATCCCTCAGCTCAGCCGGCAAAGCTCGTCTTTCGAAGCACTGCATACTATAACTCCTATTTGCCAATCTCTCCATCTGCTGCCACAGCAGGGGTGTTGGGAAAGCTCTGCCTAGATGTAACACTGCCTGTTGCTGGAAATGCTTGCCATCTGCTATTGCCTTGGCTACCGAGCCTCACAAAAATACCAGTGACTCTAATTGGAGAGCAGTTCCTTTTCAGATGTTTAAAGACATTGTTAATTTGAATCACGACCACTTTTTGATTGTTCTTGTATTCACATAAACATAACAAATCAGCATAGATTCAGGAATAAAGATACAAGCTCAGATTTGTATGGATACTAAACAACAAAATGTATTCAATCTACCCCAAACCTATTTCTTTTGAATGCCTTTTTTTTTTTTCCTTAACTGTGGCTTAGATGACTTTTGACCTGCATGAAAACACATGATTCTCTCCCAAAGGCAAGCCCTAAATTCATCACACTGGTCACAGTGGAATACAATATAAAGCCACAGAGAACCATATGCAGAAACATATTGTCTCTGCCAAGCAGCACCCAGAGCTGCAGACCAAGCATGCAGCAGTGGAGGGGCCTCTTATTAGGACACTAGTGTTTGATTTAATATAAGTATTTAGGCCTCCACCTACCAAACCAAGCCCTGAATGAGACCAGATATACAATTCAAAATACTCCTGGCTACAAAGAAGCACTTTTAAACAAGGAAAAACAAGAACCAAGAGTCTAAAATATCCTCTACAAACCTTCTGCAGTCCAAATACAGGCATTGATACTCAGCCAGCGTCAAATGCTAGAGCCTTTTGCACAATCCAGCACATAGACAGTCACCTCCAAGGACAGCAGACTCAAGCCCCTGCTATGAAGCAACCCATTATGCATACAACAAACAACAAAGAGGGAACATGCTGCCCAATTGCAGATGTAGCACAAGCAACTTTACAATCAACTTATTTCCTCTATGGGATTTTAAGATAAGACTTGTAGGTGCTCTCTGTACACCGTTCTCTGCTTACCGGGGCTAGTGTTCCTCGTTTCAGGAGCTTGTAGCAAGGGAGGCACCTGCTTCACATGCTCTTTACAACCCCAAATCACAGTGCTGAGGAAATGTTGCTCTGTGAAGATGAAGATCTGTGGCAGCTTATGGCGCCCACAATGGCTCCCACCTGCCCCAAGGGCAGCTCGTCACCAGCAATGGCATCCACCTGGGCATGGGGTGGCTCACCAGTAGCACCGTCAGCATGCACCATAAAACATCCCTCCCAAATGGCTCCCTGCAGCTGGGATATGTGTACCTTTGTGTGTTAAACCAGCTTAAGTGGCCTTGGATCCCTGGCCTGCGACAGCTGAGGAGACAGAGGCAGCCGTAGGCGCCATGTTTCTTTGGCTGAAGGTGACACCATGATGAGGGGCAGCATCTTCTACATGACAGCTGACAAGGGCTGCCCTCAAACCCACTCTGGGTAGAGAGGTCAGACATGCCAAGGAGGGATTTGGGGCAGGGGTGGCTGTGCCTGGGGTCAGCAGCAGGGCTGAGGGGTGTCTTTGAGGAGAGGCTGGGGCCGCCTCGGGATGGGCACAGTTGGGTCCCATCAGTTCCAGCAGCCGCTCAGGCAGCACCTGAGGGGCATCAGGTGAGTGGCAGGAAAAGGGCAGCTGGCTGGCCCTCAGGAGAGCTGAGGTGGGGAAAAGGCACGGATCAAGGGGCTCCTCATCATTTCTCACCTTCTAAATATCATTTTAGTGCCATGAAATTAATTTTCCCCAAGTTCAGTCTGTTTCACCTGTGACAGTAATCAGTAAGGGCTGTCCCTGCCCTTTATCTCCATCCATGGGCTTTTTCACCTCTTCTCCTTTGCCCTGCTGAGGGAGAGGTAAGGTGGTGCCTGACAGCTGGCCACAGCTGACCTACCACAGGGGCTCAGGTCCACTTCATAACACTGACAGTAATAAAACCTGTACGTCACAATCTCCTGTGAGACACATAATCCACAAGCACTGAAGAAGGCATGTAGCAAGAGGGAGGGTCAGGAGCTCCCTGCTGATGCTGGGGAGACAGCTCCTATAGCACCTACACGAATAAATAGCAAAGCTGCACTCACAGGTAGATAAAGGTCTTCTCTAAAAAAAACCCCACCTCAATCCAGAACAGCTTCTGTTCTCACTTCTGTCTGCACAGGTAGGGGCACTGGGGCCCTAATCATCAAGCCCACCATGCCTGCTTCTCAGGCAGTGCTAAGAGCAGCTGGTCCCTGCACTAGCCCCGCTCAGCTATGACAGCAGTGCAGAAAAGCATAAATTTTCTAGATTTTGCCCCTCTAAAAAATCCACAACAAAACCCACCAATAGAAAACAAACAGAAGTCACAAAAAAACCTTTTATTTCAGAGTTGAAATAATGGAGGAAGAAAGAAAGAAAAAAAACAACCCCCCAAAAACCCCCCCCAAACCTACCAAAAGTAGGAGACAACATTCCAGTTTCAAACAAGCTCAATATTCAAAATAGTTGAAGGCTGGAAGGGAGCACACTGAATCATTTAAGCTCCTCCTTCCCTCAAAGTGGTATGAATTTTCCATATGCCATTGTTATGTTAGAGTACTATCACTGTTTTATTTGCCTGTGCTGCTGCAGCTATAGTGTGTCCGTTACTACTACTCCTCTTTAGGAGGGATACTGAAGAACTATGGCAGCCCATAGAAAGGGTGGAGAAAATGTTTCAGAGATCCAAAAGCCTTTAGCAGAAGATGTTTAGAACTCATTTAGCTAACTCATAGGGACAAAACTCAAATAATGACATGACTGCAACCTAAACATCTCCTTGGGGAAATGTGAGGTATGATTTCATTTAACTTCTATGACAAATCTTAAGAGGTAGCTAGAAATAGATTCTGAATATCTAAATTAAAATGAGACTTTTTGCTTAGAAGAGAAACTGCACATTCAAACCCTTGCTAAAGACACATATCATTGAAAATGTAGGGTTTTTTTTGTTGTTATTGTTAACTGAAAACTTTCAAACACTCTCAATAGAGTTGCGAATCCACACTAAAATAGACTCAGTACTTAGCAATAGTTCAATATCTCTTCAGAGCAGTGGTATTTCTGAGAAGGTACATCAATACTTCTAAAAGCAGATGCTTCCTTTGCCCATTTCACTTGAGATAAAGCTCCTGAAAACGCACAGCGCACCACACAGTTGGTTTCCTCCTCTAATCATTAATAATTATCACTCCAACTAACAAGCAATAGCAAAGCAAATGTTTACCCTCTGTTCTGTTCCTTCAAGACCTGCTGCAGCAACTCTTCCCAAAGTCAAATATGGAGACTTTCACCCACAGTTTTCCCAGCAGCTGTTCCTGTTAATCTTTGACCATCCAGGTTCTCAATTTGTTTATAACATGACAATATTATACCTTGCAAATATGCAGAAAATCGTGTTGGAAGAATTCTTTGTTATGATGTTACATAATGAAAATTGTGAAGGCTGGAAAAGGAAAATCAGCTACTAAGCAAGTATTTGCTGCTATTCAGTTAGGGGTCCCCATGGAGCAAAAGTCATTTTTATGCAGACTTGAATAACTATCAGGAACTACCAGGAGTTAGACATCTCTTTTGATAAATAACTACCTAACAGGGGGCAGTCCACTTGAATGGAAAAAATTACACATGGAAGCACCGTAGCAAGACAATTTTTATAAGAAAAATAAGACATGAAAATTTATACTGTCCTGGAGTTCTGCCTTTTCATGCTTGAGCATGAAACATCGGCATGAACTGGTTCTCTTGGATACACAAATTCAGACCCTATTCACACGCTTTTCACCTCTGAGTAGATGAATATGTAGCAACTAGCATTTGCTAGAGAGCTTGTTTTAAAGAAAATAACAACTACAGGCAAGATCAGAGTGTGCATGAAGGAACTATTATTCTGTCGTGGGTTTCTTTCCAGAACAATTTCACTAGATTTGAGCAAAAGGAAAAGCTGACCTGGTGAAAAGTTTGATGTCAAGCAAGAAAGCTCAACATCTTTTTGATATTTCCATACACCTCCCATGTTAAATAGCACATGAAACCACACCAGAATGTTGATCGGAAAATTATTTGCCTTCGGGAATCATGAAGAAATTGATTTGTCTCCTGCCAAGTTTTGTGACCTTGGAAAATCTCAATTAGACAAAAAAAGAAATCTTTAAGATAAAACACTGACTGTTACATGGTGTAGTGGGTCTGGGATGGTAGTGATTTTCCACAGTAGCTCTTGCAGTGCTGTGCTTGTTGTTGATATCAATATTATGACTACCACTCGCATAACATCAGGGCTGTCCCTCCAGCATTCCTTCCCCCACCTTCACCAACAGCAGTGGGTGGGCACAATCTTGGGAGGGACCATGGCTGGGACAGCTGAGCCAGGCTGACCAAGGAGATATTCCATACCATATGACGTCAGCTCAGTAATATAAACTGGGGGAGAGGAGCAGGAGGGGGAGGCAAGATTCATTCTGGGCCTTCCAAAAGCAACCGTCACGCGTATTGAAGCCCTACTTCTCGGGAGGTGGCCAGACATCGCTGCTGATGGGAAGTAGAGAGTAACAGCTTTATCTGCTTCGCTTTGCTTCTCACGCGGCTTTGCTATCTCTATATTAAATTGCTTTTATCTTAACCCACGAGACATTTGTCTTATTTTCTCCCCTTCTCTGGTTTGCTGAGGAGGTGGGTGATCAAGTGGCGTGGTGGGCGCCTGGCATGTAGCCAGGGTCAAACTACCACACATGGTCTTGAGAAGGGAGATGGGACAGTCTTGGTGATTCTTTGTCATAACATTCTGGGTTTTAACATATGCACACAAATCCTGAAGTATCTATAAAATTTCTCTTAAGCCTGAAACACCCAAGGATACAAAACCTCTCTGGTATTCACTTTCTAGTAATGGCTTAAAAAGACAAAACATTTTCATTAGTATTTGTTTTAATGCCTGTTTTATCACAGATGGCATAATCACAAAAACATGAACACTTGAAAGGGATATGACAAGCAGAACCAGATGTAAAACATCTTGAAGCTTCCAAATCCACCACATCGTGATTAAGCAGAGCGAGAACTTAAACATCCTGGGTTTCACAGGTTTCAGCAGACCAACAGAACTGTTCAATCCAGAAATTCTCTTGTACCTCCTGACACGTTTATACAGCAAGAAGATGCACAAAGAACTAGATCATAAGCGATTCTGTTCTCAGGGTGTCATTATCTTGTCTCAGTATCAGCTCCAGAGCAGAGAATAACCACATATTAACAGGCAACTGAATAACATGGATGCATTTGCCTCAGCAGAAATATTAAGGCAGATATGAAAGAAGTAAGAAATGTTCTGTTGTGCTCTAATAACTAATGTTAAAGAGGAAGGGGGTGGATATAAGAGAAGCCTTCTGACTACAAATGAGTATGTATTTGTTATTGGTTACAGGAAGTGTCCTATGGAGTCACTTTGCATAATCATTTAATAAGAACACCATGCAAAAGGAGAGGTACTGCTTTTGGTGAAAGTATTAAGGAAAAGTGAACAAAATGAATAAATAAATGTTTCCTTTTCCTATTCTTCAGGAACAATTGCCCATCTGAAGAAATTATTCCTACACCTAAATTTGCCTTGTAATCACAACGCATTGTTTATATTGTGCTTACATATTTAATTCATCACAGTAGCCAATGATGACCATTTACCATCTGTATCTTCACTGCCACAGTTTTTAATTTCAACGCAAAAAGCAAAGGAAACACCGTTCTGCCTGAAAACTTACAGTGCTACAAAACTTCCCAACAGTACTTGTTAAAAACTTGACTGCTCACCAGAAGAGAGCAGAAACTCAAGCCAACTATGGAAGAGCCAAGACCTAGGAGAGGTGAGCAGACAGCACCAGCAGCCAAGGCAGGCAGTGGTGCCAGAAGTGTTATTTCCAGTCTTCAGTCATGACTTATAAATCCCTTTAAAAAAAAAAACCAAAAAAAAAACCCCTTCAAAGCTCTCATCCACACTAGCAATTCTGGATACTGTCCACATTAATCACCCCTAGGAAAAGAAGTGAATGTTATGCTCTTGCAAGCAAAAAGCTTGTGAAACTGCATGTAAAACAAAAAATGAGCCCTTTCTGACATTCAGAGCCCAAAAGTATAATGGAAAGAAAGCACTCAGTCAACAGTGGAGCATCTGCAACCACTTTCAGTGAAGATAGAAGATAAACCAGTGCTAGAGGCATGCTCAGGAGGAGCATTCCTAAATGACAGATGCTTTCAGCATTCCAGCTTGCTGGCTGTTGTCACAATTAGGTGCAAGGAGAAACACTGTTGGTACAAAGATAATTTTAATATAGCTGCACAAAACTGTCTCTTGGTCCACAGAGATTAATTAGTTGTCTCCCATCCAGTTTCCAAGCAAGATTCAAATCTGTTGGCAATTCAGCCTCACCACATTAGCTTTGTTTGTCTTGATTTCTAGACGCTGGACCACATTAAAAGTATCTTCCAGCACCAAAAGAATCAGCCTTTTCAGTACTGAACTGTCATTGTTAAACATGCAATATTGTACTGAAGCTGTATTAGAGTAAGAACCTTTCTGGTACCATACAATAGAAACTTCACCCTGAAGTGAGCCTGGGCATGTAAAGAAGAGGCTTAATCTTGACAAATGAAAAAGTGCTCTGCTGCATGGGAGAAAGACTCATGGTCTTTCCGAGTTTTGAATACCCTGTTGTATCTGAATTTGAATTTTCTTTGGCTTGAAAATTGATTCATTCTTTGGTTCTATGTTCCTTTTTCAGTTAGAAGATGCACACATAGCATACGTGAAGATTTACTGGCTCCTGAATATCTGTTACCCTTCTCCCAAAAATCTTCTTTTCCACTTGTCTTCCATACGGTTCATAAATGGCATAAGATTGCATTTTCCCAGGCTTTTGGGAACCATAACTTAGTGCCATGTGCAGTTCAGGCCTCTGCAAATCTTCTGTCCTTCACAAATGACAAATGATTTTTATCAGGGCAAAAAAGTGTTAACAATATCTATATCAATTCACAATCCTAGTTATTACATTAGTGGCAACATTATTTCTTAAAACATTCATCACCTATTGTTAGAAGTGACAAATTTTTACTTCATTATAGTTAGTTCTTTTTCCCATGTTTTGCTTTTTCCATCTGTTAATTTCCATCAAGTTGCAACACAGTTTTGGCACAAAATAGGTAATTTCCATCACAACGTATTCATCTTTCTTCATATTTTCGTCAGACATCTGGAATCATTCTGTATTTCTCAGTGGAGCAACTATTGCCCAAATCTTATGCCTCAGAAGAGGAGAGAAACTTGACACTACATGATGCCTTGACTTGTGCAAAAGGTTCTGCAACTTCATAACCAAGTATCTTTATTTCCCGCCATAATTCATATTTACTCTGATTCAATGCAAAGTCAAGAGAAGTTTGCTGACTACTTTTCATAATTACAGATGAAGATATTCTACGGATACTGGGAATAATAAAGCAATACACTGTAAATACACATAATTCCAAGAATTTTGTAAAGTATTTTCTGCACCATTTAAAAAAAAAAATTCCCAAAACCCAACTCGAGAGTTTGTGACAACTTGCTTTTTGATGACAAGGTGTTTTTGCTTTAACTTATTGTTGTATTGCTATTAAACCTTATTACAATAAGTAGTTTGTTAACATTTCAGTCTGTTCTTTAACAGCATACTTTCTTCAAAGTGAAATTAACCATTAGCTCGTCCTAACAGCTGTGTCAATATTCAAAGTTGGCGAATATAACTGTTTCTACTACCTTGCTTTAAAAAAATTGTGTTTTTTATGAAATCATATAAAACATTGACATTAGTAATACACTGTAAGAAACTTCTGTACATCTGTAGCACTGGAAACAAAGATAAGCTCTTCTTTTGGTAATACAATGGCAAAACACAGAGTGGTGGTGGCAGTTGGAAGAGACCTCCAGAGATCATCCAGTCTAATCCCCTGCTAAAACAGGTTCTTCTTCACCTGAGGGCAAAGGAACACATCCAGGTGGGTTTGAAAACATCCAGAGAAGGAGCCTCCACAGCCTCCCTGGGCAGCCTGTGCCAGGGCTCTCTCACCTTCACAGGAAAGAAGCTTTTCCTCAGTCTCCAGTGGAACTTCTTGTGTTCCAGCTTATACCTATTACCCCTTGTCCTGTCATTGCAAAAACCATCTTGCAATTGCTGGATTTGTTTTTCAGATCTAGAAATAGCCCAGGCAGTATCTCAAGCCAAAAGAAAAAAAAAAAAATGAAGGTATTTAATATCAGAAGCACAAGTTTACTGTGTGCTTTTCAGGTTATAACACAGTCCTCACTCACAAACACACCCCCTCACCCCATTAAAGAAAAGAAAAAAAAAAAAAAATCAGGGCTCATTTATCTTGTAACCATCTCAAGTATTCCATAAGCACTTTCCTTGGCTGCCTGCTTGTTCTTACAGTTCCCCACTTTCAGAGACGCTGTAAAAAATATTGTAGTTACTTCTCATGCATACTGGAAAACATTCCAGAATTCGATTTGTTTCTCCATCTTCTCAAAACCTCAAGAACTTTGCAGTAACTCTAAACAGAAGCCAAGCTTTTCTTCTGCTCAGATGTGTGTGACACAAGGTAAGCTGGTTCTTCAGGGATAAAAGGTAGCTCCAGTAGTGTCTAGACTTGTCTGCAATTGAATACTTCTTAGCTTACTTCACAGTAAGCACAAGTTTCATTATATCCTTGCCTACCACACCTCTCCTGACCAGCCTTTAACAATACTCATATACCTTTTATGGTGGAGATTGGAAGAGTAAGTTTGCTCTACCAAGCGTTTGATTGGAGTGAGGTTCAACAGTAAAGTCAAATGTCTTAACCTTTACACAGCTTGGAGAATCTATTTTTATCTTGTGTTCCAGCAACACTTCTTAGTAGATATCTTGCTCTTCAGACAGGAAGTGACCAGCTTTGCTCTTCTGAATGGTAGCAGAGAGAAGTGATGAGCACATGAGTGATGAAGCCTCTTCATTCTCGGAGCAGATCTATTCATGCTGTGCCACATCAGCTGCTGGCAACACTGCTTGCACCATTGCTCTCACATGTCATCACTATTCTTCCTCTTTTCCACATCATCTTTACCACTCTGAAGCCACACGGTGGTTCATTGGAAGCAATGTTCTCAAATAAGTGGTGCGCAAAGGAAACTATCTTGCTTCAACCTTTGTAATTCCCTATTGCACAGACATCAGAAACACTGTTCAATTTGGAAGTCCACCTGTCTCTGAAATCTCCACTTTGTTTATGCCAGTGCCCTGTGGTCTGGTACTTAGCACCATAACCTTCAGCTGTCCTCAACAGAAGAGCCTGTTGATCTGTTCCCTACTCAGACTTGTTCACATATTGGCAATTCTCAGTAGCTCCTCGGCAAAATAACTCCCAGATTTTTAAATAGTCAGTAAGCCAGAAAGACTCTAATTTAAGGAGATGTGCGTGTATAAAATAGATAACAAAGAGAACACATTAGACTGGAATAATGAAATGCTTGAATACACTGAGTGAAGTAATATTAGACTTGTATCACTACACATCAAGCAAACAGGCAAGACAGATGTAACATTATGTACATACTAGCTCACTGTGACAGCTATGCCTCTCACTAGATTCTGACTCTTCACAAGGATAGCATCTCAAATCTTCATTGTTTTGTTTTTCCACTTTGACACTGGATATGACAGGATAATGACTGTCATGAAAGAACACATACAACTGCCCTGCTAACCAGACCAAAACCACACAGTCAGCAAAATGGGAAAAACAAAGAATAAAGCTCACGTAAGCCAAATTATTAAAATCTGCTGTGAATTAAACCTGAGATAATTTAACTCCTTTCACATTCATTTTTGAGGACAGATACTGAATGGGAATGCTTTCTTGAGAAAGTCAAACACTGTATGTGATATAAGATAGTAAAACACATGGAGCATCAGCATATGAAAGAAGCATGTTGCAATTATTTCAGATACTGCTTCTGATGTTTTATTAACAAGCAAGCATCCCTGGAACTGGCTCTGTATAAAAAACACTTCATTACTCATTAGAATACAAGGGAGCTATAGAAATTTATTTTATGCAACACTGATTCGTTTTGAAAATTCCCATTTTTCATGTTTTAATTTCATCTTTTATTTTATTTTTTTTAAAATCACTAAAAGGACACAATCCACAAAAATACAATCTGTATCTGCTCTATATTTACAGATAACTGGTCACTATTAAGGCACAGATTTAAAACTAACATTTTAACGTAGCAAGTCAAATATTTGTGCATAATATAACACTAACAATACGGTACACTGTACTGTCATATTCCCTTTGTGGAATCAAAGTAAGTGAGATTTCTGTTTTTTTTCTTCCAGTGTGTTCTTTTTAGTGTGAAGCCCTATTGAAAAATCACGTTATTAATGGGAAATTCTTCACTTTGGTGTAGATGATATAAGCACTGCTCAGCAACTGACCACATCAACTTAATACTGTAATAAAATCAATTTTGGTATAGTTCTGTCTAGATATATAGGATGTACTTAAAGACTAAAAATCTAAGAGTGTAAAGGTTTTTTGATGCTTTTAAATTTAGGCAAAATAAGCAAGAAGGGGTTGCAGAAAATTTTGCACAAATTGTGGCTGAACATTTCTTTAAAAGTATTTTATAAAAATTAACACGACTGAACACAACTTCATTTGCAAACACTGGTCTTGCTAAATGCAAACATTTAAATGACAGTTTGTCTGTGAGCACATAAATAGTTCACGTGAATGGAACTATCTACATGCTTAGGTGTAAGCTTAAGTGTAAATAGCTTTAGGTGTGGCTTCCATGAAGTTGCTCCAGCCTGTGTAAGACACAAATACCTCACAGATACGTGGATACTGACTTTTGGCATTTGAGCACAGTCACTTTGATGTGAACAACGTGCGTACAAGATGCAGTTTTCTCCATTCGGGTCTGCTGTACATTTTTAGAATCAGAGGAAAAAAATTGCTACTTGTTCTACAGGAGAAGTCACCCAGTTATACACCATTAAGTAGATATGGCTGAAATGAGTACTGAGCAGTCTTCTTTCGCTAACTGCAACAAAGCTTTGTATTATTGCTTGATCATCGATGCCCTCAAGTAAGAGTTTCTTTAAATTCCCTTTGTGTGTGCAAATTTCTCTATACATCATTTCATATTTTCACCTTAAAAGAAAGAATTATCCATGGAAAGTGTCAAAACTATTTCTCACCCATTTTTGTATAAAAACCAACTACTGTACATGTTATTCTAATGCCTTCTGTTAAGAGCACTTGACAGTGGTTTATGTCCATCTCAAAAGGCTTATACACTGAACATAAATAATACATTACAGTAGAGGTAATTCACCATATTTCTTATGGGAATGCTTTGCAACAAATTAATGCTTGGAAACTTCATATTGCATTACAGAAAGAGGCACTTTATGATATCCTTCATTATAGCAGAACCCTTCATAAACCCATAACAAGACATCTGTAAAGACAGAGAAATAATATTGCCAAATTGTTTGGACTTTCACAGTATAAGAATGCAATAGTTAGCTCTAGCCACTAATTATATGGACTCCTTCCGTTGAACATAACTTGTTTCAGAAATAGTTCATCTCCAGAGTTTAACACTTCTGCAGCTGACAGTTACAAATCTCAGTTGAACAAAACAGATGCTATTACACCTATTTTATGTAGGTCGCTTAATTGCTGCATGCATAGTCACGTAATATGCGTCACTTATTAAATGGCAACAGTGCTGTCTTGTCAAATTAGATTAGTTGTCTGTTTAATTAAATTGACAGCCCAGAGCTCTAGTTTGATGAATGCCTTTCACTCTCTACCATAAATCTGCAGTAGATCAGTTTAATCTGTTATGTATTGTAGGTGTATAGAATCTAAAAATAAAGGTCTGATATATAAATAAGTGTCCTTTAGTGGCAGGGTACTAAAAATAGCCCTTTGCTTTGAGACAACCATTAAAAACAGTTTTAGCATAAGAGGCAGCAGTTACATATGATGACTGCAAAGGGTTAATATTGCTAGTTCCATTTTGGTCTTTCATTGCATCTGTTACAGTGAGCGAGTATTATTGCAAGCAGCGTTAGACTGCTTCCTAAGAGCGTAAATGGACTGGTCCACTACCAAGTGGCTTGATTTTGGAACAATCTCTTCAGATAACTACAGGGAAAGACAGAAAGAGGAAAAAAAAAAACTGCATAAGAACCAGTTTCTAGTACCATTATAGTGAGATGTGACAATGTAGGAACACCTGAAAAAAAAATTTGATTAGTGCCAATATAAAAATTGATATGGAAATGAAAGAAATAAATTTCCACAGGACAAGAAATCAGAACATGTAAAGTGCAGAAAGACCTCAATAATTATTTTAAGCAGTACCAGAAAAATCCATCTTGATAAAACCAAAATCTATGCTCTCTGGCATCCCAGCTCTTCATTCGTCCTTCATTCAAAGTAAAAATTCAGTGCATACATTATAGTTATAGGTAATAAAATACTAAACAAAGAACCCTATATTATTATTATTATTGCAAATTCTGTCCAATCTACATGAGCAAAACGTAACCCACATTTGGTGTTTTGAAAGACAGACAAATGAAACGTGTTTTCCCAGGATTTTTTTTTTTTTTTGGCACAGTATTGTGCGGACAAAATGCTTTGGTCCTTGACACCCAAAACTCCCAAAGTGCAGAGGGTGGTGTGCAGTGAAGGCTGTCCACAGGATTGCCATGTCCATCTTTACAGCTGACTTTGAGCCACAACTTACTGCTACCAGCGCCCGCTGACACTAGCAATGTCCGAGTGATACTGCCGCGGCAGTCTTCCGCTAGCTCCACCTTCCAGGAAAGAGGCACGGATGTTTGATGGGTCAAAGAGCTTCCGTCGGTTTTTGTTCAGTTCTGTAAAGGTCACACACATACATAACACACACAAAAATCTCTTGTCAAAAATCAATTGCAATGTTTTGATCTAAACCCAAACTAAGACTTCCATTTAAACAAACAAAATTATTTTTGATACAGAAGAAAATATTTTGTAACATTCATTTGGATCAAATCAGAATAGCTGATACACTTTTAAAAGGTTCTGTTATCATACTCATTCCAAGTAAGAGTTACATATCTATTTGCCTTAAAAAAAAAAAAAAAACCAATCAAACCTAAGTCTCACCACAGACCAGGCAGTTCTTCCCAGCAGGATGACTGACCTGATAATCAATAGGGGACAATGAACTAAATCTTTAAAGTGCCATTTCTGAACAGCATCTAAGTGCCATTCAGACTCTGCAGAGTCTGCAGTCTCAGAGTTTCTAGGACCCATAATCTTGGGGCAGAAAGCAAAGATGTGAAACCAACTTTCTATCAAGCTCCAACTTTGCAATGGGACACAGAACTATACAACTGAAAACTTATCCTGTAATGTGAAAGCTCTGTAAAGCCTGGTTTTAAGAACATTCTGATGAGGAGCAAACCAACATCAATCCCATGGGATAGATTGTTACATTTCAGTCTTTCCAAGATCCTCTGCCAACTATAAACACACAACTCTAGTGAGATGAATACAAACACTACTTAAAATCAACAAATGATAATCTGTATTATTTACCTGAGATGGCAAGCAGCATTTTTCTTCTGGCACCAAAAGTGGTAATTCCTAACTCTTTCAAGTCTTGATCAGTAAGAGTAAGGAATGTCTGCAGATCAATCTAGAGTAAAAAGAAATAGGAAGAATATGCAAAACAAGTCCCAAAAGGATAAACCATAAAGGCAGTTCAGAATACCTTCACAGAGTTCCCTCCTCCACCCCCAATTTTTAGTTATTCTGCCAACCTACTCTTGGCTTGTAAAACATCTATCATGGCTTTCCAATGGCTTCTTCACACAGTTGCTTAATTTGCTGCTCTGCATTTCTGACAGATAAAGCAAAAAGCAAGCAGTTTCAGTAAAGTAGAGAAGATTAATTGATCTTCTTTAAGTTGACTTGCAACTCAAGATTTTGATTATTTATCATAATTGCTACGATGTGCTTGGGAATGAGCCAGGTCCATGTAGACACGGTAGGTGCTTCAGACTGTAGTTCCTTAGCACAGGATGATTGCTCAACTACTGATGACGCATTTGGGTTCAAGTACTGAGTATTCATAGCATTCCAAAGTGTATGCAAGCATGCATGTTTGTGGATTTTATGCTCCCAAAAGAATTCTCTAGTGAAAAATTGTTTAGCTCTCACTCTGGCCAAACTGCTTGGCTCATCTCAAGCCTAATCAACAACACTTGAGGTAACAAAAGAAAACTAAAAACCCACCTATCAAACAAAAGCCATCTTTAGTATTAGAAACCAACACAAACTCTTTACTTTTTAGGAGAACAGCTAAGAAAACAGGAAAGGATTAATGACAGGATAATATAGCTATTATGGAACATGAAGGAGAAAACAAAGGAGATAAACCTGAGGAACTGCAAAGAAGTGAGGCATAGCTGGATTTACTCTTTCAGATTGAGGATTGACCTTGCTACTTCTAGACTGGTTGCAGGCAAACCCATTCTGATGTCTATCCCACCTCTGATAGTGCTTTGCAATCCAAAAAGAGTCCATTAGCTCAGGTGCAGCCAGTTCCTAAACACTCTTGTATGGTGCTGCACAGGAATAACATTTCCCCACAACACTTAAGCAGTACAGGTAGAGTTACAAGAAATGCTTGCAGAAAACACCAGATTCAGCTGTCCCGGGGCTGAGACTGCAGCAATACACTTGAGTGGAACCAGAAGGATTCTGTGACCATGTATGTATGAGCAACTTAGTGCATAGGAGAAGGTACAAATTTGCCTCATGTCTACCCTTGGAATAGTGTAGTACACACTAGAATGAGCCCCTGATGGGTGGTTTCCTCTTATGGGAGAAAATCTGAAGCTGAACATCAGCACACCAGAGCAACGTAAGCAACAAGAATGGAAAGTCCTGCTGGTATTTGTTCCTCATGAACATATTACTCCTAATGACAAGACAAATTGTTCAAAAACCCACTTCATGTGGTCTATTAGGAGAAAACAAGCAGCTGCAAATGGGAGGCCAGCAACTAGTGCAGATGACACTGCTGATATTAAGGCAAAGCAAACATATGGGATCAGAACACAGGAAGATGCCTAATCCAACTGTGGTCCTTCCCCTGTACCACAAAAGATACTGACACAACCCACACAAACATCTGTTTTGCTCTCTAGTACACTCAATTCCACTGATGTGACACTACAAGATCAGAGGTTCTGTGTCTAAGCCTGTAAGTCTTGCAACACTGCTCACTATACTTCTGTGACACAGCTAAATATGTCACCAGAATAAACTATCTGCAGATAACCGAGTTGACTATACCTATACAGTATTCTGTATATATGAAATACTACCACTTTGGCTAAACAGAGTAGCTGCTGTAGAGGTGGAAAGCTCACATAGATGACTATTTCCCTGTTTGAAGCAGATCAAAGTAAATAAACTAGTACACAGGGGAAGAGGCGAGTGATGAATAAATGTGATCCCAGCATTGGCAGAGGTGAGATGGTACTGCTGAATAAGGACTCTATTTCCACAACCTGTACATGAAGTTGCCTGAAAGCTATTAAACTCTAGTTGACATCCTAGTTTATAAGTAGGAATTAACTTTCCTTGAATGGAAAAAACCCAGCCTACCTAGTTTTTATTCTTTGCTAAGTTAAAGATGCAGGACAAAAGAGTACTTATGGCCAGGCAGGATATCTGGAAAGTGCAAGACATAGGATTCAGATCTGAAAGAATAGGTCATGAGAATCCTATGAAAGCGAGACTTCATTGTGGCTTTGGTCAAGAGACAGAACAACTACTGCTGGAAAAAAAAAAGTATCTTTCTTGCTGAAAAGGTAATTTTCAAAGGAACACTAACCTCTTGCTGTTGGAATACGTCTGTGTATTTGCCCAAACCAAGTTTGCTGAACAGCTCAGGCAGATCAGATCCCTTAAACAAACTGTTCAGGTTACAGCCATTGCTTCCTGTCAGCGAGGAAATGCAGTCCATGTAATTACTGCTGCTGAGATAGTGTTCAGCTGAAAGGGAAGAGATGCACCTTTTAGCGATATCACAGATGTACACAGTTTTCTGTCTTATCAACATTGTATTCAATTAGATCATTAAATTATTAAAGAAATAAAAATCCAAGTATGTGAACTGCCACATGGATACAAGTCAGGAGCTCATAGAGGGGGAAAAAGTTGTGGGACCTCATTGATTTTCCTCCTCTCAAGCTCTCTCTTTTCTCCAGTAGTATTTTAAAAAGCACCATTGCATCCAAATGCAACCAGTCCTTTTTGGTCTGGATGGAGAAAACAACATGCTGAAGCAATTCCTAGTAAAGGAACTACAGAGGAGCCACTTACGGTTTGGCTATTATTTTAGTACAATATAGAAAAAAACAAAGCAAATATTTTTATAGAAAACAAACTGAAAACACACTCCCTATTTACAATCCTATATATTTAAAAAAGTTTATAGGATGTTTCTTAAAAAAAGAAAACAAGAAAACTGATTAGCAATGCAATTCTTTTCCTCTGGATGTGCATATTGATAGTATATAATCACATAACTCATGGTTTTTCCTTATGCTGTGTAACAAAAGTACAGCTCCCAGGGAATGCATCAGGCTTTTCTGTAAATGGAGCAGGCTGCTGTGAGTGCTCCCTCCTTTATTACAGACACAGGAAAGAATAACAGCAGCAAATGCATACAAGGCTTGCAGGAGGTAAAGGATACTTTCCCAGGGGAGTAAAATGAACATTGCCCCATGGACTTCTGCTATGGCCTCTGTTACAGAATGCAAATAGGATGTAAAAGCCATGATTTTTCACAACTGGCTGTGCTACATTTCTTATTTTCTATGCATAAAATAGTTGGAAGCAGGGGCTATCAGATTTACAGAGTTTAAAGAATTTTTGATCCACCACAGCTCCATTTGGAAAAGAGTTCTAAATTACAGTAAATTATTCCATGTTGAAAAGTGAACAGTAAGTTTGAGAAATGAAGCAATAATGAAGTTAATTTTTTAGACTTAAATAGGCAGTGCCTCAATTTCTTCCCTATCAGAGTAAAACCACATTAAAGATACTCAAATAGGAATTCATGATCCTACACTCAGGGCAGATGTGAGCTCATATATTGAAAACTGAGTATTAAGAAATAAGTCTTACTGGTGTACTCTGGATGCACTATGTTGAGAGCAAAGAAGAAATTTAACAGTAGGATGCAACTGTGTCAATGAAGAGTCACACTCCAGAACCTATATGTTAAGGTAAACATGCTGGGCAGCCAATTCTAGCTACTTCTTTCATTCCTCCTCTACACGTTTCATTCTCTGGAAAAGCCACAGCTGCTACAGAAGTTTCCCCCATTGCCAATGTAGCCATGTTTCTAATTTGCTGCTAATGCATATGTAAATACATTCTCAATCCTTATTATTTTGAGTAACCTACAGCTTCCATTTTCCTTCAATTAACTTGGAAATTTCAATGGTTTGATTTCTAAGACAAACTTTTCATCTCTGTTGTTTTCTGTGAGGACTTAGAATATGGTGTGCAGCTATTCACAGGTGAACTACCTTGCTTCTTAAAAATCAATAATAACTAGAATTACACAAACCATGAATATTTTCTCTAATTGAAGCTATTAGGATGTTTAAGTTTTACTATCTATGTACTTTGTAGTTAATCTGCGATTGAGGTTTTATTTTCCGTTTAAGAAACAGACAACAACAACAAACGCAAAAACAGTCATTGCAGTTATATCCTCATAATGCAGTTAGTAAGGATCAGTTTTCTCTACCTCAATTTTTCACTCTTTCAGGAAGTTGTAGACTATGTAATTAAAAAAATGAAATTCAGTTTTATAGAGTTCAACTGATAATATCTATAAGCTTCAAACACTGTTTGAAGTAATTGGGAAATTCACAGCCTAAGTCCACAGAAAGCAGTGCTTAAAATCGTGTGCTAGGCCATGGCAAACATATGGACAGTCTTCTTTTACCACTTCAAATAGAATCCCACTTTAAAATTCAGTACAAGAACAGAGTGCGACCACCAATGAGCAAACAGCCTGATAACGACCTGCCTCTTGTCTGTGTGTGATGTAGAAATAAGCTTTTATGTAGATCTGGTTTCAGTATGTCTTGAAACAACCTTTCCAAAACTGCAAAGAGCTTTCAGGAAGAACATCTTGCACGTAAAACATTTCCTTAAAGGGTTTCCTTTTGGATCATTATTTGTATATAATGTTACACAATCTTGCAAATGCTTTCACTTCTCAATTTGTCAAAAAAGTTTATTTTACAGTTGTCCAAACTAAATCCCCAGTTATGTCAGGAAACATTACTATTCAAATAAATATTAATCAATATCAATAGGATTTTTTTTTAAAGAACAAGACCTTAAAAAACAAACAACCTGATTTATTTTGTTTCCGTTTGGGGCTGCCAAGTGAAGAGACAAATTCATTATGAGCTGCGGGTCCAAGTCCATTATGATCTCTCCAGTTATCAGATTCACTGCCACTTCCCAGATGCTCCCGACTGTTAGACCGGGAAAGAGACATCGATGAACCCTGCAAATCAAAACAAGGAAATTTGAGCAGAAAATAGACATCTCATTGTGACTCGGATGTTTTCTTTGAAGCAGCTCAGTAAAAAACAAAATCCAGCTTCTAATTAATGCTTGCAAACATTCTTTTGGCAGCTGTCCAGCAGTCAAATAATCGCAAACCGGACACAAAAACAGCAGGTGTGCTTAAAACATGTGCAGTTTACAGATTTTAAGCAGAAGTTATTTAAAGAACATGCTTCAAACTAAATTGCTCAGTGTTTCCAAGTTTCTTTCCAAAATATTCTGTCGCATTAAATTCCCACACGAATTCCAGACAAAGCAGGGGAAGAGAAGCATCACTTCACAGAGAAGGGAATGCAATAGAACATCATTCTGAAGATAAGCAAAAATCAAGTACACAGTACTTGACAACAACACTGCATGGAACACAGCAATGACAATTCTGCAATGGCTTTTCAATCTGCAGATTGGGTATTTTTTAAAATATTTTCATATTCCTGTAAAGTACTAATTAGAAACTCTTATCACTGTAAGTCTGAAGGTTCTAAATTAGGGAAACGATACTCCCTGGCAACAGAAATTCATTATTCAGTTGGATGGGAATATATCAAAAAACAACAGACGTTACTGGCACCACATACTTACATGAACTAAAAACTGTGGAATCAAATAATTCATCTCTAGACACTGGCATCAAATTGTAACTGGAAAGTATACTTTAGAAGGTAGCAATCTTTTGTATTATTCAGGAAAATTGACACTACTGAAAAAAAGGCAAAAGCGCCTTGCTTTCGGCAAAACAGGGATGATGTGAGATAAGGTTAGTATGGCTCCAATAATTTAAGTCTTACAGAAGATCAAGAAAACAACAAGGCCTCTGCATTATGTTAGATCAACAGAGATGGCTAAAAGTTATGAAGCAAAAAAGTTGTCATCCAACATTTCTGGAAAACTGAATGCACAGCAAAACAATGTAGTGAAGATGAAATATGGTGAGCTTATTTGAAAAATTCACTTCCCAGACTTTAGACTATAGTACCTATACTAGGTCTGTTCAAAGACTTCAGCACATAACTCTCCAACTTGCACGTGTATGGAAAAAGTGTGGAGGTACTGGCTCCAACACAAATGATATTAAAGACAAATAGAAGGACACAAGGAATCTGAGATTTTTAGCTTCTTCCACAGCAGCTCATGCCCAATAATGGTAACAGGAGTCTTAACATGCTATCACTTCACTGGAGAGAGCTAAGCCTGTGATTTTAACATGGGCAGACTCTGAGTGACTAAGATAACATGTTTTTGGTTAGAATGACATGCCTGCTGAGAAACTTTTAGCAGTGCATCATGGCCTGGGGAAAAACCCCACCCCAGCTCAATCAGTTTAGAAACAAACAAACAAAAAATCACCACAGATTTTGTTTGTAGTTTTTCCTCTCCCCCTAGTTACTGCTGCAAGCTCATTACTGGTATCCAAATCTATCCCATGTAGTTAAATACACAAGTTGGTATGTCAAGTGGGGAGCACTGAGGCACAGTTTTACCATAGTAGAACATTTCTTTTGTATTAAAAGGTATATCCTAAAGAAAAACAGTATGAAGTCCTAAAGAAACACACTATTTACATTTTATGGAAGTAGAACACAAAGAAAAAGGGGTGTCTACTGAAGTTGGGAAAAATTAGAGAAAAGAACACAGTAAAAAGCAACTTCAGAGTGCCTTTGGAAAGAGAGGAACATAAGTTTCGTGTAACACCCCTATGGTGGGATTCTGAAGAGACTTGCTGGACCCATAAGTTGTTTCAAGTTCCTTTAAACAAACAGATTTTCAGGAGCAGGCTTCTATAAAGCTGGAGTATGATTTACAAAGCAGATACAATTTTGTGTGTTGGGCTGAATGTATTCCATATGCCTTAATATTTACATAAGAATCCTTTTTCACCAGTAAAAAATATTTAGAACCCTAAGAGGAAAACTAAAGATATTATCTGTGAGCTTCCTTTTTACCAAGTTATAGACACTTCAAGAGAAACAACTATCATTTGCTAGAAGTCAATTGCCTCTGCAGTACAGTTTTTTTTGTACCTCGTATGTAGTTGTCATAGATGGCTTGTAGGATACATGATTTGCTCTTCTTAGTTCCTTGATAGTTTCTGCAGGCATAGATTTAGAGAAACCCAAACCACTCCACGTATTTGTTGGAGTTCTTACTTCTGTTACAACTGGCTTTTTTAACATAGCTGGAAAAATACAGAGACAAATCAGTAAATCTCAATCTTGAAATGATAATCCTGCAGTCAGGTATGCTGACAGACTACAACCCACCAAATGGTAATCTCTAAACACCTCCACTTGCTACACAGCTTAAATTCTACCCTTCCTTAAGGCAATTTACTCTGTCAGAGGACAATTAAATCCCATGGGGCTGCAAGGAAGCCAAAAGATTAATATCTGTTTCAAAGAGAGATGTATATGGTTTTTCTTTTGGTCCGGTGACGTTTGGTTTATCTTCAAACAGGGATGGAGATATGGCTTAAATCCTTTATAGATTCTTTAACTTAATTATCACTGAAATAACAAGTAACTTTAATAATATGACAAACATCTTAAAGTTCAATTTGCATCCAGATAAAAAAAAGTATTCCAGCTATGAGGCCACTAAAAACAACAGGGAATATTTGCATATGGATACACTTATACAGAGAATATCCCATCTGCAACTTGTTTATACTGTCTATTATACTGTTTGGTATTAAGAAATTTTAGGAATGTGAAAACTAATATACAAATGTCTCACTATTGGATTTAGATTGGATTAAAAATCCAAAACATATTTCACAAGATTCTTTTGGCTGTATACTAACAATCTCTTCAAAAGTCACTGTTTATCTACATACCTTTGGTTGCTAGTAGCTTCTTCTGTTCATAGTCAAATGCCTAAAAGTTAAATATAAAGATAAATTAATTGCCATCCTAATTAAATGTCACTTCAGTACTCAGCTTTGTCAAAATAATAATCTGAGATGGAATATCTAGGCACTACAGTTATTTTTAATAATCTTTTTAGTTTAGTTCTTCTCCAGGCATACAGTTTCTGAAAGGAGATGAAATTGTTTTGAGATAATTAAAAAATCCTTTGCATTTGCACTGCCTATAACTCCGGAAGATAGGAAGTTTAAGCAAACCCTGGTCAAGTAAGTTACACTTCGAATTACAGATTATCAAGTCTGAACAGAAACAAAACTACCAAAATTCACTATTTAGTCTGAAGTGTTGAACTCATTACTTAAAGTAACTAGAAGAATAACTAAGGAAAAAGCCTGCTAAACACTATCTTTATCTTGTTCCTCTACTTCATGCAGTCTATGTCCACATATTGACAGATCTATACTGAAAACTGCTGTTATTACTGTTTTACAGTCAAGGGGGTCTCTCTCTGAGGAGACGTGCAAGACCAAGGAAGTAGTTTACAGTACAGCAGTAGGCTGTAGTTAATCCAGTGGGAAAAGTACAAGATGTACAGATCCATATTTGTAAAGCAAAACAGTGAAACATTTCAACTGTAAAGCAGCGTAGTTACTTCAGTAAATCCCCTGAAGTTACAGAAAAAAATTGTGTTGACACTGCTTATGAAAAATTGTAAAATATCTTTTGTAGATATAAACGCTCTTCTGAAAGCAACAAAATAGGAGTTATTACACACAAACGATGCTTGTGTAGACTAATATAGGCAAACAAATTTATTCTATACTTAGAAAACTGTAAAGGTCTTTCCTGTCTTTAAGAGTTAGCTGCCACTCTTCATTTGAAAGGGTTAATGACTTTGTTGGGAAGTGCTTTTGCTGAAACAGCAATGACATGCCAGTCTACTGGTCAACAGTCACCTTTGCATTCTGTGGTAATTTCCCTTGGCAATTATCAAGTTCTGCAGGAGATTTGCGTTCATTCAGGGAAACGTACCTGCATATTTACATAGGATGATTGTGGAGCCAGACGTGCTCTTTCAGAGTTCTGCTGGGCAGCTGCCGCTCGCTCTGCTGCCCGTTCGCTTCCAGGAGCCTTTTTATCAGCCACGGGACCTTCAGAAGCACTTAACTCTGCATCTGAGAGTAGCCTCTCTGTGGTACTGCAGGAGCAAAAAGTCACTATTCACTCCAGTCCTTTTTTCACAGACAGTGAACATGCAACACAATTTTGACAATGGAACTTTACGCTGAGAAATGTGGAAGCAGAATTCAAGACATGCCAATACACAAGCCTCTCAGCGTTTTAGTACAATTTTCCAAAGTCTCAGGTTTCCTTTACCTGTTTCTCAGTGAAACAAAGCATGTACTGCTGCTTGCTGTATTACCAACTATGAGGCATAGTTTATAAATATAGACTTGATCTCTCTGGCATCTGGAATGATTCCATACAATCCCTATGCAGTGTGACTTCCTACATCATTTAGCCTTGCTCAGGCCAGCAGTTCAGCAGCTCTACCACAATGATGATAGTAGGATACAGAGAGATGCATAATGGAGACTAATAAAGTTAACACAGGCCTTATTTGCTTTTAAAGCTTCATTAATTGCAATCCTACATACCAAGGTACCTTTTAATGTAATCTTATTTCTAAAAATCAGCCAGACTTTAAGTCTACTCTGGAAGGGTATAAACTCTTACTCTGAAGCAAAGTGATCATGTTTTAGATACTGTAGACTACTCCAGCAAAAATGTCTTAAGCTGTGAGCACTATATCCTCAACAAAAAGAACAAGACAAACAACTGACTGACAGACAAACAACTGAGGCTGGTTAGCAGGATTCCTTGGATTTCTGACCTATGACAGCAAAATTAATAAAATACATGTCATAGATTTAACAGAGTAAACAGATGAAGCAAGAAAAAAAAATGTCTCAGAGTAACGATAAACAGTTCCCAAAAGAAACAGGGGAAACACTAAAAGTATATGTGATAAAACACCAAGTTAAGCACAGAACTTGTGTTGCCAAAACACGACTCGAGTCCCACTGCTGGCTCATTACAAAAACAAACAAACTAAAAATCATTGACACAAGTGTTTGAGAACATGCTGTTATGCCCTGAATATCATTTTTCTAAGAAAATAGCCTCAGGTAGACAGAAACAAGGAAATAGGCTGTCAGTTAGAAATGTGTCATTTACAAATAGGAAACGAAAGTTCCTCTAAAAGAAATCCCTACGCTTTCATGGGAGACGAAAGGCACCTATTTTTTTCAAATTGAAGAATACTTACGATGTACACAAAGCATACAAAGCTTGCAATTACCAGTCAAATTGGAGAGGTGTCTTAGTGCCCAATGTGATTAAAACAAAGATAATATGATATGAACCACTTGTACCTACAAAAACGCAGTCAGTGTTTTTGCATGGCATAAATTCCACTAGTCTCTATTTGTACGTGTAACTTACTGCAAGTGAGAATTTTTGGTGCCTTGCAGTAATTCAACCGTTTGTCTTTTGGCACAGGCCTGTTTGGAAGAGCTCAACATCTGCTTCAGATCACTGGTATTTGCTGAATGGCTCGGACTTCTTGGCATGCCCACTTCCACGAAAGCATCATTGCAACCTACAAGGCCAATGAAGGGAACAGTTAAACTGAATTCCTCTAACATTCTGGTACACTTACTGAAGGAATGAGAACTATAGAACAAAACTTGCTCTTCCTCCTTGCAGAATTATTGTAGCCTTCTGGGGTAACAACTTGGGTCAAGGTTAAAAAGCAAAGAGTCAGGAATACAAGATGTTAGCATTCACATGCATAGTAGACACTATTTTCTTCTTTGAAACAATTGTTTTAAGTAATATTAGTTAATACTAAATCTGAAGATTAACAATGGAAAATGAGTATTTCACAACATTGATTTTATACAGGTTTAACAGGTGCTCAGATAACTGTTACCTTTGCTCAAATATCTTCAGAACGTGCTTTTACAAATGTTAATCACCTTAATTGGGTAATGCATCTTTTTTTTTTAAAATTAACATTTCAAAGGACCACAACTTTTAATAACTCCTTACTGATCAGTATCTGCAAGGGAAACAAGGCCTTTACACATATTTGCTCAACTTGGAAGTAGAGCTGACTTTCCCTTTTTCCAACAGTGACAGAAGCAGTTCCTTAGTTGCTTTTGTTTCCAAAAGGCAGCATAACTGAAATGCTCTTTTAAAACACGCAAATAACTTCTGTTTTCCAGGGCCACCTACACATACTTTTCTGTAATATCTTTTTCAAGTGTATTAACTCCTTTCATTAAAAAAATAATAAAAAAAATACATCATCATGTAAACCAGCAGAGATTGTTTTAAGGAATGAAGTTAAGCTGTTTTAAAACATATTAAAATTTTCATAGGCTACTTGCCTCTGCTCTTCGGGAAGAAATGAAATGGTACAAGAGCATTTTTGTTGACTTGAGGTGTTTCTAACAACAGTACAGCTCAGATACTGCAACTTCTATTCACTCTCTTTGACAATGAATCCGGGAGATCCAGTGATATCATAGAATCATAGAATGGCAAGTGTTGGAAGGGATCTTTTAGAGATCATCTAGTCCAACCCCTCTCCCAGCACAGCCGCAAAGGCAATGCACAGGCAATGTATTTCTGTTTCTATGTCATAAACTGTACAGAGCCTGCACAAACATTAACAAACAGAATAGTAAGACGTCAAAACCTCACCTTCTGTATTTGACTTGGCAGTTACTTGTTCAGAGGCAGCATGAGTACTCGTTTGTCTTACTGGATCACTATGGTTTGTACTCAACACATTTTCTCCTAGTGATGTGGCAGACAGTGCAGCATACTTGATATTTGAGGTCTGAAATGATTGTCAAGAGTCAAAACAGTGATTGTTATGCTTAAGAAAATTTGAAAGAATTTTCTATCTGTGAAGGAAAAGAAGAAATTTATTCCCGATACAGAACAATATGCTTGAATGTTCCATTTCTCCATTTAAGTAATATTTTTAAAACATCACTGTTCTATTTCTTAACCTAGCAGCTTTAAGAATCTACTAATACAGCTGGTTTTCTCTTTTGGCTTTTCTCAGCAGTGGCCTATTACAAATCAATCTGATTCTTCAGCAATAATATCACTTACCTTTACATGACCATTTAAAGAAGGTGAGCCTTTTTTACCCTCAGATTGCATGCCATTAACATGGACTTCAACAGGAGTCAAGCCTGGTGGTGGAGATGGAGTGTTTTGACCATAGTTGGGTACTCCAGACAACAGAATACTAGTTAAGGTTGCTTGGGCGGTAGATGGTATCATTAGGTGTGGAATAGCAGAAAAACCTGTAGTAAGATTTGGTTATGTCCTGATTAGGTTTCTCATTTAACTTTCTACAGCATTATAACACTTACTATAAATCTCTATGGAGCTCTGATATGTCACCACACAAGTATCCATTAGAATTGCATGCCAAACCCGTATTGCTTTATCTAATGACTACTTTGTAATTTAGTGTCATTTTCCACAATAAAGCAGATGAAGACAGTGCCTGTGACAGCATGCTATAAGTTTACATTAAGTTACAACTTCAAATTCAGATGTTTATTCATCTGTGTTAAGACCAATTTAAGAATTAAGGTTCTAGAGACTGAATGACAACTGAAAAGTCTAGAATCATTCTAACAGCTTAGTGCTGCACAGTTCATTTAATTCACATTTCATTTCAACCAACCTGTGGCATTTGTGTTAGCAAGAGATGTTGCCCATAATGTGGGACTAGGCGTGCCTGAACTTGGACTCTGCAAGGGACTCACAGAGCTATTAAGGGCATTCAACAAAGAATTTGGAGCAGTTGAGGTGTTGACTGACAGGGCTGTTGGACCTAAAAGGCCTGGAAAAAGATACGCAAATGAATATGTAGCCAAGACTTACAGTTTTTTTTTTTTTTTTTTTACAAAAGTATCAACTAAAACCAACCAAACAAACCTCCACTAAATCACACCAGCATTTGTTTTACAAACAAGTTTTATCATTAAACCTGCGGTTTATATGTTGCACAGAACATATTGGAATTGTGTTTTCTTGAACTGGGAATCACATATCCAAGAATTGTAGCATCTTTTGTGTCTTTTTACTGGACTAACTATAGTAATAACAAAGAATCTCACCATCTTTCTTTATTCTCTCTATTGCTTTTATCAGTTTGCATCAAAGAAGTTTCACTTAGACAAGAAAACAAATGCTCTACACAATCCTCCGTTCCTTTCAGACAATGACCTTTTCTCAGCAGCTCACATGAACAAACTGCTACTTCCACACTATAAACTATTAAATTCCTTTTTGCATCTTCAATACTGATTGAGAAGAAAAAAAAAAAAATCACTTCCCAAATGCATTGCATATTCCCAAAGCATTCCCTCAAACCAGCTCCTCATGAAAGAACATTCACAGGGTAGTTCAGCACTATAAGAGGTAAAAAAAGTATAGTCATGACTAAACAGTACTAAACAGTAACATAAGCAGCATTAAAATGCACAGTCAAATGGCACAAATGCTTGCCCCCTGTGACCCTCCAAGACAGCAAGTGCCATGGTACTACACAGCACTACTGGATGACAGGTTGCATGGAAGGACAGTGGTTCCATGAGGATTCTGAGTTTCAAGAACCAGTGTCAAGATGTGTCGCTAATTTTTTTCTGGGACTGCTCGGTTTCTATATCTTTCTGATAATAGGGTAGCTGCAGAGCTTGAAAATAAAACGGTAACTCCAATCTCGACTATGTGCTTCCTCTATAATACTAGATTAAGAGAGAAAAAGCTTACACTTTTCTGTCCAGATTCGTGCTAAATACAAAGGACTAAATTAGTAGCACAGAAAAGACTGAATTAGTAGCACAAGCATCGCCCAACTACAGTGAGACACAGTCCGAACTGAAATGGGATGTTAGCTATGTTAACTTTCATGATATTGTTGGCAGGCTTGAGAACCTACCCACATTCAGGACAGCCTGAGACACCAAAATATTGCCAAAGAAAGAAACTGCATTTGAAAAAGATTCTACTGAAAGTTGTAAAAGCAATGTCCTAATCCACCTGCACTTCCTTCCCCCACACTTTCAGCCGAGTGGTTGAACTCCTGGAAGATTCTCTACAGGGATGAGTCACACCTGATAATGAGAGCTTTGGAGGAAGTTCAACAGCAAGCCCTTGAAAGCTTACATGCTTTTGGAATTCTCTAATGCTTTAACACAATTCCTTATGCAAAACACATACCTGGTCCTTTTTTTCTAGTACAAGAGAATTAAGTTTCAAACAAATACACATCTCTAAAAATCTCATCTATAATAAAAACGTATATAGAATATAATGCATACCAAGTCCAGTGAGTCCTAATCCTGCAGAGGACAAGATATCCAAACCAGGACAAGACAGTCCAACAGGGCATGAGACAGTAGAGGGGTTGGATGCTACAGCAACTCCACTACTTTCAAGTCCCAAGAGACATTTCCGTGCCTCATACATATTTAAGGCATTTCGTTCCACGCTTTTTACAATTACAGACTGTAGGGAAAGAAAAACAAACAAATCAACAAAAAAGGAAAACCAAATGAACAACACAACTACATAACATGGATCTGCACCACACAGTTTCTCTTAATAGCTCTTTATGGCTATCAGCAACACTGCAGTGTGAGACAGCACGAGACCATATTGATCAGCAACTATCCAAATTCAGAGGCCTTGATAGTAAGTTTAGGGATTTGTAAGCATTTGACAATGAGAACGATGAAAGACCTTTCTTTTTAAGAACAGCAATTACTGTACCTTGGTGGTAATTGGTATACCAAATCTTAAGTGCCTCAAGACGCAGATAAGTAAACCAATAATTAAAATTTTATCTTCTCTTATCTGAGATCTACACTTCAAGGTGCCAAACAAGTTGTTCATATTAAATTCAGCTATTCAATGCATAGCTGTATGAGAATAAAGTAACAAATGCCTGGAGAACTAAATGACAAAAAACATTGTTTGTTTCTTGTACATTCTCTACATGATGTTTCTTTGCACTGATTTTCTATATCCCTACACAAAGAAGATTACTTATTGACACAATGGAAAGTTCATTTAGTACTTTGAAATGTCTGTCTGTTACGACATTACAAATAACAATGTACATAACTGTGAGAACTGTCTATTCAAACTCGTCTGAATCTTTTACAATGAACATCTCCCACTAAGTATTTTGTAATTCTGTTTCTTGTGGTTCTTTTCAATATCTTGTGTAGAACACAGTCAGACTTTTCTCAGTCATATTATTTGGTATGGGTTTTGGTTTGGCTTTTTTTTTTTGTTTAATTCTGATTGCTAAAGAACACTGCAGTTATTTGGGAGAGCTGCAATTTCAGACAAATTTCTTTTATCAGCATATGACATACAAAAGCCAATCTCTGTATTGTCAAGTACTTAATGGAAGTCAAATTACCATAAAGGAGAACCGGTGTAACGTTTAAACTGATATTTCAAGCAGAAAATATACACGCCTTTTACAAGTTTATGATCCATTAAGATTGGGAGGAGGAGTAGACACATGTCAACTTATCATCTCTGAAAAGTTGTTATGAAAGCCTAAAAAGCAGATATAAGCTTTTTACTAGCCTTGCTTGGTTGCTTTGGCTTCGGCTTAATGCTGATGAAGACATCTAACTGCTCCATTAGCTGTGTTATAAACTGTGGTTCTACTTCAATTTCTTCCTTCATATCAAACATGAGCACAAGAGGAAGGCAACCCTGAAAAGACAAGACAAGACTATGCAAAAATTCAGAAAACTCATGATCTGCCATTGTCTCATGAAAATATTACCAATAAACTGCAGAATAGAGATAGTAAAAAATGTGCATCATGATATAATAAGTTCAGAAAAAAGTAAAGATGAAATTTTAAGTAAACTCATTTCCTCATTTCCTTGTAAGCAGAAACACAGATGTATCTTTCTACCCTGGGACTGTGAATAGCTTGGTGGTATAAGGATGAAGTGATTTGTTGAATATTTGACATTCCAATCAACACATATGTACCCGACACTAGCTATTTATACAGACTTACAAGTGTCAGGGGGATTCATATAAAAACAACACTATTACCTATTAACTCAGAAAAAAAAAAAAAAACACGTTCAGGAATTGATAGCAGGAGCCAGGCTTAACTCAAATGGCTCTCATTAAACTATGTTTGAGGTGAGGCAACATAATTCTGAAATGTCACCTAAGTCTTTCACCTTTCTGTTCCTCTATCTAGCTAGGCAAACATTTTCTAGTGATATGGATGACAATCTCTAAAACACGTGAAGTACTACATAAATAAAAAGGCACCCCCCAAAAAAAGCTTGAACCCAAGAAACAACAAAAGAAAACCCTGTTGTCACAGGATATCTAGAAATTACTACACTGCAACTTCTCAATACTTTCTCAAAGTAGAAAGATTGTGAAAAACAAATGCTGTTTTTTAGATTCACAATTATGATTAGTATCCCAGGCATCAAGAAAAAAGCTACAGTAAGATACATACAACAAAGTGGTCTTATTTAATTGATTTCCTCCTTTCACTTCAGAATGAGAAGCAGCAAATTGGTGTATTTATTTCCTCAGATGACTGATTCAATATCACTTCATAATCTCAATAGCATTTCTCAACAGTACTACCCATAGAGACTTAGTGCTTCCCAAACCTAAACTGAAGTAATTTTAACTTAAGGAAAGTTAAAGCAAGGCATATTAAATACTTCCAGACAGCTGCCAAACACAGCTTAACTCCACAAAGTGAATGTGTCTAAAAAAAAAAATTATGAATAAAGTCTATTTAAAAATATTGAAGCCAAAAATCAAGGATTTTACAATGACAGAACAAAATGTTGACAGCATTCAATACTTGGATTTTCCAAATGTTTTTGTAAAAAAAGTTACAGAAGGTCATTATTGGAAGGTCTCGCCAAAAACCTGCTGACCAAAAATGCAACTAAAGGTTAAGAAGATAAAGAGGGAAACCAGAAAATTAAAAGTTGAAATGTCAGGTTTCAGAAGCATATTGAAAGGTTATTTTATTTTTTTTGCAGTACTACAACTGTAGGTTTGGAGCACTTATGTGATAACACAGACAGGACGAAAATTTTTGTTCTTCGTCAGGAAGCGAGTAAACAAAACTAAGTTGTCAATGTTGATGGTATTAAAAAGAATGAAAGATTGCAGGATGAGTAATTATTTCCTATGGTTCCCCTGTTTACTTGAAAACTCACTTAATATAGGAACTGAGAAATCTCTGTTGCTTCCTCCCAAAAGAAATCTACTTACCTAATGAACCTGGAAAAGACACATTGGAAGAAGAAAACAAACAGGCTGCCATCCAACACAACAAAACCCTCTCAAAATCTGCTTTCTGTGCAAAAACATACTGATATCTGAAGTTAAATTGCTTATGTTGCATTTATATTACCAAGGTCATTTTCCAAATCATGATACTAACTATGATAAACATTTTAGATAACTACAAACACTCACAAAACACTGACAAAAACAGAGCATTCGAATCAGGTTTTTGCACTGTGAGTAGTAAATCCTTCCTCTGTAAGGCTAACTTAGATTTGACCCATAAATACAAAAGGAGCCTATTTTCTGTCATCTGATATATTTTTCAAGTAAGTTTCACTGAAAGTATTTACCATGAGATATTGCCTGGCAAGACAGACAGACTCAATTGTGCCCTGGAGGTAGACAGTAGATTTCTTCTGTGGATTACTAGGGTCAGGGAAGTGGATCTGAGCACCAGTTCTCTGCATGATATGTTTGATGTTACTACCATTTCGACCCATCATAAAGAGATGATGCTGCGCTGCAATGTCTAGTTGTGTGCTCACAGGGATTGCAGAGGCCAGGCTCCCAGCTAGGTGTTCTAAAAGCATGGCAGTTCCTTCCTGCAGGGGAAACACAAGAAACCAGTGATATAGTGCTCATAGGCACGTAAAAATGACATTTCAGACTGTTTCCTTGCTTGCTATGCATTCCACATTCAAGATAAAGTAACCAATGGACTCAACTCTCCTGTTCCCATTTCATGACCAACTGCAGCGTCTAATTGCCATTGTAAAAGGCAGTAAGACAATATCGAACAGTTTGGCCTCAGTAGACCTTCTGTGCCCAGATATAGCAATAAAAGTGGATAGAGATCTATTTGGGTAGGTATACTTACAAAAATTGTACTTCAATTTTAGCCTAATGTGTCCTTACTGGCTTGGTACACACCCATCCAAGACCGTATCAATTTCTCACACTGTCAGTTGTTAACAAGGAAACTTTATTTTATGAAGGTAAATAGACTCATGGTAGTTCCTTTACTTGACTGTCAAATTCACATCTCCCAGTTCTGGTTTCACAAGACCAGTTTTATTGACTGTTAGGGCAACTTTCAAGGTTATGTATTTGAGTGCACACTGAGTAGATGAAAGCATATTCATAGTGTGGGGACGGGGTAGGGGTTTTCATGGGGTTATTTTTGGAGGTAGGGTGCAGTGGTAGTGGTACTGTTTTTTAATTGATAGATGGGCAAAATTAGCTCATATTACAGAATTGCTGGAAACCTGAACAGGTGTGCAAGAGATGGAAACCAGATTAAAAGTTCAGCACAAGCAATGCTAAATCCAAACCCTAAAACTATTTTCCACACATTTTTACACTTCACCTCTACCAGTTCTGTTTAAAAAAAACCCAAACCATCAGGCTTCAAAAGTGATTATGCAATAACATGTACATTAAGTAATTAAATCACTAGTACATTTATGACATACAAAGAGCTACTTCAGAAGACAGGTTACCTTCACAGCACTAGTGTTATTTTGTGACCCTCTGACAATGACTGTAGCACCATACATTCGAGAGCGTTGTTTAAAGGAAACTGAAATATTATATGTCTGACATATATGCTGAATTGTAGGAGAATTAGGATCTGGGATTGGTTGGAGAATTCCAGCAATAGGCAATTCAAACATGAGTACCAATGGAAGCAGCTCCTACAACAACATGGAAGAGTAAATATTGAAAAGTGAAATTACACTCACTAGAACTACAATGTTTTGATCACTGAATCATAATGGATTGTCAGTGATTATGAAAGTGACTTAATACATTCTCTGCCCAGGGTTCACTGATAACAATATTATCATATATTGAGTTGGAAAAAGGCACTCATTTTTCCAGGGACTTTAGAGTTGCAAAAGCTTTTTCATGGTTTCTGTTTTTTTCCCCCCAAATTAGCAGGATATTTGGCAACTAAATAAAGCCAGATGATTTCCATACTTAACCATGCAGGCCTACAAACAGTTCAATATTTATAAACTGTACTAGAGAAATTTCTTTTCTATCACAGATTATTGAGGCTCTGAAGTTAGCAACCAAGCTACATAAATGTCAGCTGCTTTCATGACTGTCAAGACCAAGACTAGGTAAATGACATATCTGACTACAACGATTGCAAAGAAGCTTTAAAAATTCATTAGGTTTATAATTATCCATGCCAGAATAAACATGCAAGTCAAAACTACAAGGTGAAGATAGAAAAGTGCTATGAGTGGAAAATGAAACCAAAATCCATTATATGATTTACACAAATTGCATATGAAAATGGTTAAAACTAACAAGGCATCGATTGCCTTTCCTAGGTGATTGACTCACACAAGATGCCTGACCTTCTAGAGGCCATCTGTGGAGAGTAAGTTAAGATGCAATTTTGAACATGGTATGAGATACTTGACATCTTGTTTATACTGTAGAATTAATATTCAAAGTTTACCTTGGTCTAGTTAAAAACATGGCCTGAATGTGAATCGTTTCATAACCACCTTTGCATTTTACTCCTGTGGATATTCACATTTGTTCCTTCATTACTGCTGTCATAAGACAGAGCCAGACGACCCTAGGACTCTCAAAACCATATAATGTTTTTCCTTTATTGTGTTTTTAAGGGAACACTATACTGAAACTGTTACCCGAATTCTAACTCTTGCGGACTCCACTCCGGCTGGCTGTCCTGCAATAGACACCTGGAAAAGTAAGAATATAGAAAACACAGCATGTATTTTCAAATAAGGCATTGAAAGAGTTATTTAGATACCTGCAATCTCTTTCTTTTCAATAATACTTTACAAGTCCACCTTATTTCCTGTTTGGTGATATCATAACTGTTCTCTAAAATAACAGCTGAAAATTAAATGCAGTTTAAGAAGGAATCTATGAATACTATAGCATCTTCTGTCACACAGGCTTAAGCTACTAGAATAAAAACATATATCAAACAGTACAGTTTGGATGAAGTAATGGAATTACTACTGTGTACATGTACTCAATGCTAACATTCAGTAACAGTGTGTTTTCTTGAATGTTTAGAAATTACTCTGTTTTGGTTATCAGCCACTAGGACGTGCAAGAGGGAATTCTAAATACAGTGATGAAAGACTTTAAAAAATAAACATTCCAGAAGTATAGTTCAGGTTCAAAGACTTATTCTAAAAAAATAAAATGACTCTTACAATAGGACATGAATTTTAGCTTAGTTGAAAGCTAAACTGGGTGGATAGCTAAGTCATATCATAAACCAACAGCACCAAAAAATTAATCCATATGCTAAATAAGCCAAGTGTTGAACAGGAAAAGAAGATTCAGAAGCATTGCTTTTCATACTGCTGCTCTACCATTCACACTACACTGTTGACTTCTGTATGCTTGAAAAAACTGTAGCTTATAAAATTTAAAATGATTGATGAGCCATCACAAATTGCTTCCATCTGGTTTTAAACATTTGCTCACTTAGGAAGTCCTGGGCTTTCCACAGAGTGTAAATAACAAAAACCTATTTCTCTGAACATGAACTCACTCCAAACCCTCAAATTGATGAAATAAGTTTTGACGTGTTTTATACATTTGGGAGTTACAGTATAAATGAGTTAAATATTCAACAATACTTACTTGGTTGCTTTTTTCTGCTTGATTATTCCTATTTGAGTCTGGAAAATGGATATGGCATCCTGTTTCCTCCATCACCTTTTTAATGTTATTGCCACCTTTACCTATCACATGAGAATGTTCTGTATGTGAAACATCCATCTTCAAGGTTACCCGATTGCTCTGGAAATCAAGCATCCATGATTAGATTTGTCCACAGCAGAACTTGAGTATTTTAGAGTAATGTGACTTCAAGAACGACACTGAAAATAGCATTAGCAAAGTATTTTCACTGTGGCTTAACTGGCTTGATTTCTACTCAAGTAATATGCTTTTAATATGGATCAGTCAGCTGGTAAGCCATTCACATTTTCTTTCCATTGAGGAAATAACATGGGAATAAATATGCCAAAGATACATCTTGTCTAATGTCTAAGTCTTTAAAAACGCACCCCAGGTTATATCAACTACGATTTAAATGTCCTTTTGCAAGTTATACTAATTTATTTTAATTCTGTGTTCTTTCAATTGCAGTCACACACCCTTCCCTGATCTGAAAGACTCACATGATGAAAACTTTGGCAAGTCTAAGACCCCTGCCCAAAATCTTGACATTGTAGAGATTCTGGTCGTGATGTTTCAGTGTAAAAGAAAGCAGCTACAGTTAAAAATAGAACTGTATACATGCTGCTAACAATTTCAAAGAGAAACAAAATTTTAGGTTTGCTGAAGCGGCTGCATAATCTACTGTTTGCAGTGAAGCTGTATTTCAGATTTTAAAGTAAAAATCTAATCTACTGACCAAACTATATATGTATTAATCCATATGGCCAAAAATATTATTTCTATATACTTAAGATAAAGAAAATGTGCTTAAGCGAGCATTTACTTGTAGCATGTTTAAGTATCTGTGTATACATCTAGAACATATTAGAGACTTTGTTTTGGAGCATCCATAAATATCTTCTGTTTAAATAAGCCCATTCAAAGAGATCACTGTCATCACATTGTCATTCTAAATAACCTCTTTCTTACTTTTGTGTCCAAGACAGACATGATTTTTTCTTTTGCTTCTTTAACGTTTTCCTTTTTTCCAGAGACTTTAATATGGGGATCTATAAAAGAAATAAAGAGTTGTAAGAAAAATTGAGTAAAGTATCTACCAAAATTTTCCTCACTGCTTAAATTTGAATTAATGTACACTTCGGTGATAAACTGTACCACTAACCTTTGAGATTCACCTTCAAAAAAAAAAAAAAAAAAAAAAAAAGGCATGGTTCCATCCCTTTAGGTCCATGACTAGAATTATCAGATGAGTTTTAGACGTAATCAAACTTAAAATAAAACCAAATGACAAACGTACATCACAGCATTATGAACGTTTTCTGCAATGCAATTACTTATCTATGCCATGTCTTCTCAATCAAGTCTTAAGAGAAGACAATTAAAAGTTTTGTGACAGCCGTACTCAAGCTTAACACAGACAATAACTACGAAAAAACTTTGAATTTGAGCCCACCCTCATAATCACTTCATTATATTTGGTCTCTAGAATTATCCTTCGCAGTTTTGTCCTAACAATAAACATCTCCTCACCAAAAGATTGTCTGATTTAAGTTTCCAATCAAATTTAGATGACACTTCCATAAGTCATAGAATCAAAACTCTGATGTGGCAAATACATAAACTAAGATTTGCTACTATGCTATATATACCCAGGAGGAACACCAGCTGATGATGTTGGGTTTTGCCCAAAAAGATTTAAACCAACGATTCTATAAACACACACAGATCATTGTCCTTAGAAAGAAGGTGGTATTGTGCTGAGATGTACGTGCATATAGCTGAGTACAGTTCAGCGTCCTGGAATATACACCTGGCTGAAAAACACGTAACTGACTTTGGAACCAAATCAAGCATCAATTACTCGAACGTTATGAAAATTACACAGATAGTACAGCAGCACCATCTGGTGTCCAGAATCATGAAGCGCCACAAAGCAAAATTTTCAGTGTTCCCAAAACAAAATTCTAAATCCTCTTCTGGCTAATCAACTGGTTCTGCTAGACAGATACATACATCTTAGGGTGTATGAAAAGAAATATCTTTTCAGTGGCAGGAGAAAACAGCCGTAACATGACATATCTGCCTTTGCCATCATCTCAATGATCGAACTCACCTCACTACTAGAGAAAAGCCAAATACAACAGCTTTAGATTGTAAAACTGTTGCACTCAGTTGAAAATTGAAACCGTTTAAGCTGTGCCTGGATGCTCTTTACATTCCAACAATAAAGAAAACTTTTACTCTTTTCCACTGGGAAGTTCTGAGCACATTCAGCTGGGGATACAGAACCACTGAAGGAACATAGGATTCACTGCCAAGTTTCATGAATGTCAAGAAAAATGCAGCGCTTTGAGTTCTGAGAAAAATATATTTCCTTTTAGAAAATGGAAAAACTGTAGTTGCAGAAACATTGCTTGCACGCAGAATCTACAGAAGCTCAAAAAATCTGCTGCTTCAGCCTTTTCACAATGAAGCATAGTAAAAAAACCACAACAACAGAAAACATACACCACCAACAAAACCATCTTAAGGGTAAATTTTATTTTCTTTTTTAAGTTGACAGTAAGTCATGTGGTTCTAATGTGTTTAAGCTGTGAATGATATTTGAAGTGGATGTCGCGGGCAGAAATTGCCAGAGGCTGATTCTAGCACACTCTGTATGTTCCAAGTGCTCTTTAGAGGCAACAAGGACGAACACAAAACCAGACCACCACTTTGGGGTTTATTTTTCACATATTTGTAAACATAATATTTTAACATACATTTGGTTGCAAGTATGAAACATACCTGTAAACAAGTCTGGTATCTTATTAGTATGAAAGAAGATAACTTTTCCATACTACTATTTGTTTAGCCACATGTGAAAATACATTTTAGAGTATCTTTTTTTTTCCATTTGTCATCTCAGACTTTTTTGTTGATACTGACAGCTTCAGAAAAAAAAAAATCCTGTATTTCTACATTTAACCTTTCTTTGTTCTTTTTGGAGAAAAGAAGCTTCATTACTCACTTGAAAAACAAAGGCAAAGAATAAAACAAAGCAAAAAATAAACCACTGATGCCAGTGACAATCCTAAAATATGCTATGAAATCTTTCAAAATCGGTCTCTAGTACCCTCTCCTTATTCGACTTGTTCACAATGACACAATGTTTGGTAATGGATATGAAGCAACTTGTTTGTAAGTTAACACAACTTTTTGAGACTTGCTCACTCTTTACTTCAAGGAAAGATTATTTAGATATGACATCCACATCAAAATTGAGCATTGGCAAAATTAGCAACCTTATTTAATTCTTTGAACTGGTTTTGCAGGAGTTTTAAGTACATTGTACAAAAATATATATATACACAAATACAAAAAATTATGTATGACTTGCAGGAAAACAAGTACTCAAAGAATACTAAATCAGTTAACAAACAGATCACTTTAGGAATTGATAAAAAATTCAGAAGTAATTAGAGGATACAATCTAACTTTGTGTATATTACAGATACTTAAGTTTCTTAAACATATTAGTCTTTGAAATCAATTAGCTTGTTTGCATTGCAGTTCCTCTGGAAAATGTGGTAGAGAACTGTCAGCTCTAATGGTTCATTAGTTTCGGCATCCCAAATCTGTGCAGGATTTATTTTCTCTGGTTCTGATGCATTGATACAAGGGAATAATTAAAACAGTTGACTTAGGATTTCTAAATGTTTTCTGAAGTCATTGCCACCAATACAGAGACAAATACACTAAAAATAGTTCCAGACAATTTACTACTACTTGGCACCACAAACTTAAGTGTTCAGTACTTGCATATGACAAGTCTGTTTGCTATTGTATTTAAGTTAGACAGAGTTGAACACAACTTCCTCATGTCACCTATTTTCCAGATGCCATTATTTATTCCATGGATTAAAAGTTAAATTTTTTCATTTAAAAAAAAAAAATTACTACTTTGCCTTAGTACCAAGGCAGAAATATTTGTTGTATAAAGATGTGTATTTAATATTTGAAATAAGTAAAAGGTGCAACTGTAGCAATGCATTCTTGAAGTTCAAGACAAATGGCATTCTTCAAAGTGTGAAGATGATTGTTAGGCATAAAGGTATAGCAGGTGTAATGCGTGTACAGTGCTGTCAGTGCAGATAAGCATAAAATCACCCTCCTATCAGTATCTAGACCAACTCCACTGACCACAGCACCTGCACACCCACTGTGCTGCATCCTGTGCAACCTGGCCCAGGTTAACCTGCTTTAGCAAGGCTCTGGACTACATGTCGTCTAGAGGCTCCCTTCAATCCTTACCATTCTGTGATTAAACAGGGCAACTGATTCCACAGAAATGGCTCTTGCTGCAATGGAGGCAACAACAACACTGTTTCTGTCCAAGTGACAAATGAATCACAATATCAAGATGTTACACCATACTTCATCTCTGAGGAACACTGGTTTTGGTATCTATTTTTACTGGAACAAAAATTTTGCTTTTCCTTTCCTTGTTTTATTTTTTAAGCTTTTGAATACAACTGGAAGTATACTTTAGATAAAACTAAAGCAAAGAGCAGATGCCTACCATGAATGTAGAAAAGACACACTAATGTTATACCAAGTATTTGCAAATGCAGAACAAAGGCTTTGTAAGAAGTTTGTGTGCTAAAAGCACATTACTCTTGTCTTATGAAACAGAAAAAAATTGTCCTTGTATAGTAAGCCATCTTTGAATTGAATTTGATGGTGAGTATCTTTTTCCCTAAGAATTGAAACAAATTTACTACTTCCTCCTCTTGCCTCCTTCTCAAGAACAGGACAGTATTCACCTGAAATAGAAAGCTGAAGTTATGTGACCAAATAAGTTGGGAAATTTTTTCTCACTCTTTATTTTGCCAGACTGCTGCCTTCAAGCAGTAGTCTTCTATTGCTCCTATCCTCCAACTCCTCACCCCATGCTTTGGCAGTTTCCACCTCCTCAGTCTTTGTCCACAGCTGTACCAGCAAGCATCCAGCTTTTTTGCTACTATTGTGTGCAACATTTCAGTAAACAACATAAAATGCCTCCAAGCAAAAATACATCTCTGCTAGTGCCAATGCAGCAACACTATTTTTTGCCAGGCAAGTAGTACTTCAAATAATTGGAGACATTTAATTGTATAGGTCTGTCCTGCAATGCAGACATGACATTTAGTATCTGGACAAGCTCTTCAGGACCACAGCTATCTATCTAGCTTGTTTACAGGATGAAGAGACTTGACTTAAGTTACAGAAACACCACTATTCTAAAAATAGCTAGACAACTCTGCAACATCAGGGCAGATTGACAGTCGTTCTTAAGAAGTAGCTGATTGGAATCTGAATAGGCCATGAGTATTACTGAACTTGAGCCATTCAAAGAAAAACAAAGACAAAAGTGACTTTGGATTTTTAAGGACAAGTTATGAAAATAACAAAGTTACTAGCAAAAACACACAAAGCTATTTGAGAAATTAAAATCGAAAAGACAAGCCAAATGTACACATATAACTTGGTATGTTCTCAACTGAAAGAGGAAGTACATTATTCACCCTACAAGAGGCTGAAACATAGGCCTATAAAACAATTGAATTTAAAAGGTCAACTAGGACTTCCTATTACTACGGAAAAAGGATATTTACATTGAAATAATATATTTAACACTTTCAAACACATTAGGAAATACTGTGTGTACAGCTCTTGAGTGGCTATTCACTGACTAAACTAAATGGATTGATGATATCCAATGTAGACTTGAAGCCAGCTCAGTCTATCCCCATGGAGAAGAAACATTAAGGCCAAAAGCATGCAGCAACTACACAACAAAAAAAGGAAATTTTTTCACTTGGCACTTCTTGCTGTTGGCTTATCAATTTAGAAGAATTCTCACCTCGTCTAATGTATCTAAATCATAGAAGAAAAAAAGGTACTCTTACATTAAGGTAGAATACAATGGGTCATTTCCTACTGCAGACTGCTCCTGTATCCTCAGATATATCACTCAAGGACATGGGCTTTTTTGGTTAGGATTTGGAGATTTTCTGTAGTTTAAGTTAGACTGCATCATCATCATTTCTGAATGAGATTTCAACTAGCTAATTTGGGCATGATCAAAAGCCTACCCAAAGCACCATAAAACTTAAAATGGGCTGCAAGCAATTAATAGTGTCTTCACAGTAAACATATCCTGAGGCTCTGGGCATTCTAGGAGATGTTTGTTGTCGACAAACAACTGATTATGAAATGTCCTTGCAAAGAGCTAGAGCCGCTGCCTGTATGTGTGTACACATTTGAAAGACTCTCTTGTCTTGTCAGAACTTTGACTCTTAAACTTCCGCCCTTACCAGCATCTAATTCCAAATCATCTTTAGAAGAATTTCTCTTCTACTCATAATATGAAAAGCAAGCTAAGAAAAAGTATATAATTGCTGCATTGCTTCTGTAACAGCTCCAGGGAAAATAGTTTACAGGCAACCCTTGTCTCTTTTTTACTTTTGGGTTTCTGTTATGTAGTCACTTGAACATTAAACATCAAAATGCTTTTCAATCCTGTGCTATGAACTCTATGGTGGTGAAGTCTACTATTCCCACCTTACTTCTCTCCAGCATTTATAACAACACACACACACACATATATATATATATATATATATATATATACAGACACATATACACATAGTCTCAGCTTGGTGAATATCTGAAGAAAAACACCAACCTTCCACATGCAAAGAAATGCTTTGCAACATCTGGTAGCACAGATAAAAGAATCTTGTTTCTCAAAGATCTCACAGTGTAGTTAAAAAAAATCCATCTTTAGAACCTGTAGCAGGTTACTTTAAGTAAAATGGTTACTTAAAGTGAATAACCCATTTGGTGCAGTCTCACAAGTGAGAACAAATTAAAACAGGTGCAATTCTACATCAAATCATAGCTGAATGTGACATTTGTGTCTCTTAGCAGCCTTGAACCATCCCTGTAGAACACTGAAAATTAATGTTCAGAATACTCAGAATTAAGTAAAAAATTAAACACAGACATCAGATAAGCTTTAAAAAAGTAGATTACCTGTACAACTTATTATTTTTGGAGAAATAAACTATTGATGACTGGATTTCGGACCCAGTGACAGAGGAAATGAAGTTGAAAAGACTTCTCTTAAAGTGCAAGCAAAGAGGTAAGACAAGGAAGAGGTAACAGAACATATGGCAATCTAAACAGAAAAGTGACCGAGTTTGAAGGGAGAAAGGGAAAGCCAAGGTGGAGAAGAAGAAAACCTGAAAAGAAGAAATAAGAATGAATTAATTGTAATCACTCAGAGACTCCACTTGAGTTACACATTTTCAGACACACAAATTCAATTTCATAACACCATAATTAGCTTAAATTTCTTATTTTACTTATTCTAAATAAGGTCATTAGGAACATGTTATAAATGCATTCAGACACTAAAATGCACATAGTATAATTCTGCTACTTCTTGGGCATTTGTTCCTCAGCCTTTAGCTTAAGCAGTCTCCCGAAGCAAGGCAACCCCTCAGCAAGAATAAAGTCTGTTATGTCTTATTTTTTCACCATGGAACCAATGAATTCACAGTTCATTAATTAAATGTCTGTTACCATTGTATCTCAAAACACAAACACAGATCTACAATGCCTGGGAAAGAAAATAAGTAATAAAGGGAAGAAAAATACTATTGTATTGTAAGATCAATTTAAGAGTACTTAAAAGACCATCCACGACATTCCTATCAAAAATAACAGCATTACTTCTTCATTACACACAGACTCACATTCAAGGTTACAATTTTGATGCAGAAGTCTTAAGATAATTTTAGGTTTTTTACATGCACATTTGCAAAAATAATTGTGTCCGTGTTTTGCTCAAAAAAAACATTATAACAACTGACTAATGAGCCTAAAAGCATGCCTCAGGCTCAACCTTCATTGCAAACTCTCCCACATCCAAATCTGAGTACATTTACTCTGCATTTTCATGCTCTATGCCTTTTCATGTTCTATAGCTCTGATTGACCACATTCCACCACATGAGATGGTTTTTATACAGCTATTGGAAAGTACTAATTCTGTGTCTGAATAGGAGGATGCTGTTAGTCTTTGGTGAAGTGTACTGCACTAGATACACTTGAGTGAAAAGGACAAACAGAACTATCCTCTTGAGAATCAGTATGAAATTAAGTGTTACTACAAGAAAGATGGAAACAGCTGGTTCTTAACAGCACATCACATACCTTGTGATGGAAGCCGAAGACCGCTGAACACAACATTTTTGGTTATGATTACAAACACTCTATCCATTTCTCTGCTTTAGTATCACACTTCTACAGAGTGCAAAGGATTCTCCCCAGAGAAGTTTCCTTGTTCTGAATTATTATATTTTTTAGAGGTTCTTATTTCAACTGTGTTCCCGATGAACATGGTGAACCATTTTTTTGTTTTGTTTGAGGAGTTTTCTTTCCTTTCATTTCTCTTTTGTTTTCTTTTAAATGAGAAAAACACTTCAATAAAAAACCCTCTGTACAGTCTTGAGTGCTAATGAAGTAGCACCAACAGTTATATGAATTATATTAACATGATATTTGTTTCAAGTTACAGCAAGGCTAGTCAACAGGAAGACTGAAGCAAATCTCACACTCACTAAGCACAAAAAGCCCCAACAAATAGTAAAACTATTTACAATATGGCAAACTATTGTTAAAGACAGGGCTTAGAGTGCTAGCAGACCTTTTGTTCTCATCTTGAACACACATCATTGACAGTACTTACTTTTTCTTACTTATAGTAAACATAAAAGCTGTGCATATAGAAAGTCATCAGCTAATTGCTCTTAAATCCCAGTTCATGGTGTATCTGCATCAGTTACCTATGTGATGCTGGTACTCAGAGCATGCGAACAGAGTAAAAAGGACTCACACCAGCACCATACAAGGGTCTTCTCACAGCACTGACAATCCAGTAAAACTCTAGGCACACATCTCAGTCCAGTACTGATATAATGGCTTTCTAGTCCTTAACGAAAGAGAACTCGAGCACAATTAGATCATACTCATTGCCTATTGTGTCTTTTCATTTACTAGATAAAATAACTTTGTTCACAACAGATAGATATCAAGGATGAAAAAGCTTAACTTTAAGCTATAAGAAGGCAGACTGAGACAGCAAGTTAGATCATTGACACATACACTAAATTTCTGCATCTTGGGTTTGAAACGTCAAGTGTTAGATGTCAGTACGTACTTTAAAGTTGAGATCATCACTGTATAAAATGACACAAGAATTGCTAATTGTTATCACTAGCTTCTGACTTTTACTGGACAAGACGTTGAGGTTTGTTTTGTTTTGGGTTTTTTTCAAAAGCACAAAGTGTGGGCTTGGTTTGGTTTTTTTTTTTCACAGTCCGTATGGCAATGCAGTAGGCTTTTCCCATGCACTACACTGTGCAGGCTGTAGTTGCCATGAAGAAATAAGCAAAAAGTGGAAGCAGTGTTTCCATCTTCCTTCTAAACTCATTTTTGAGGCAACTAATCAAGAAAAAGCTGAGTTATCTAGAGGAAGTATTTATAACTATTGAAAACTTCAAGATGCTTTTATATGAGCAATTTGACGTGAATACTGAATTACACATTACGTAATCATCTATATGTCTTGGCATTTAGCATGGTAATAGTCATATGGCACTATAACAGCTGTGTATCTTACATTAAAATGTTATTCTTATTGATAGATATGAAATTATTTTCGAGAATGACAGGCAGTCGGAGCTTATCTCAGAAGCAAAACTTCATCTACTGAAGCCCAGCAACCTACAGTTTCTGTTTTTCTTCTTAGGGAGGGATTCATGCCATGTAAATACCACACTGCCCACACAGTTTTTCTGCAAGAGTAATTTTTTTTCATTATATGCTTAAAAAAGAAAAAAAAAAGATACGAGTTGCTTTTTAAATCAGGAAATTATCCTCGAAATGTTATCACATGAATTTTTTCGGTATCTCCTCTGTTCATCTTTCACTCTACAATGAGGTCAAATAGCAAGTCTCACCTCTGGAAAATTATCTGTTGTCTATCTGTGTGATGGCAGTTTCAGAAGTCATCCTAATAATTTTGGGGCCCATAATAAGCTATTTCAATTTCAACAGAAGGATGTTCTAACACTACGTCAAGTTTCCAGTTCACAAGTAAACACAGCATGGAGTACATTGCAAGGTATCTGCTATTGGCTAGAAGTTCTTCCTAATTCAAAACCAGTATGTCAGCTAATTCTAGTTTTTGCTGAAATATTGTGACAAACTTGTACTCTTAAGTAATTTAATTACAATGATAAGAGTTTATACTACTACATTCCAAGGCTTGAAATTTCAGTTCATACTAGTTACTGCCAAGAACTCTCAACGGATGTTGAGCCCCTTGGTAATTCCCTTCATATTACAACTGTGTTTGTATTTTGGCTCTCCTTTATCTTCTTGAGTGTAAGTAAATTTCTGCTCTTAATAGAAAGTACAACAAGCCCTGATGAAAAAAATAGAGAAGGCAAAAACTTGGTCCCTGCTCTTCTTGTAGGAATAAATGCAGCTCAAATCACTCTTCCCTAAATTTACTTTAAATACTATACTCACCTGCTAGCTCCGTTGCTACCTAGAGTTTGTTTCCTTAAACCCTTCACAAACACCACCACAAATCTATGCCACCTTGCTCTGAGCCAATGCAAATTCGTAATTTTACATTTTTTGTATACAATCAGCATTCATTGCTGTAGGCACACCCACTCACCTCAAGCACAGAAGAATTGACAAGCTCACCACAGACACCACAAAAGGCTCAAGCAAATGTGACTGACTTGAAAAGCTCTCTCAGTTGTCATCTACACTGCACGCAAAGCAGGGAGAACTAATTCATCTGTCTGGTTTCTGAAGCGGTAGCAATCTGGAGGCTCATATAAATAACTCCAGTAAATGAAGTATTTGCTGCCAGCTGCTGGCACAAGGGATGCTGTGGATTTGTGTGTGCTTAGCTGCTCAGATCTAAGAGAACCAACATGAACTCCTGTGGCCAAGTTTCAAATGGCCTGAGACAGTCTCTTCTGTTCATTTAATTATTGCAAAACAGGGAGGAGTCATCTATGCTTGGGTCAACTCCTCTAGAAACAAAGATAAATACATGAACTTGTGATCTAAACACAACTGTCCTTTAATTTTATTAAGTACACAGTTATACGGTTTGAGAAATTTTTCTTCAGAATGAGAAACAGTATGGACTGACAGTTTCTCATTTACAGAGAAAGTTAACAAAAAGCAGATGTAGCTCATAATACAGTGACTGCAAATCATGCTGTAATTACTCTGGCATTCCAAGAAATAAACACAATGTCAGCAAGAGACATATTTTAAATCTTTAAGTCAATTATGTATTGATTGCCTTAGCAACACATTACAGAAAATGTTTACCATTTTGCCATATTTTTGTAGTAGGTAGTCTGTAGGTTAGTTAGGAAGCTCAGCAGTGAGTGAAGTGAACATTTGGAGAACTTCTAAAACTACAAAGACTCTTTTCCTCAATATCTTCACAAGCTCAACATCATAAACAGGAAAATAGCAGAAATGTTCCAATTTTATATTTCATCCTGAGGAAAGCAGGTACTAACAAGAGACTGGGTATTTTTCAGACTGCAAAATATGCAAATATTGCCAAAATATAGAATAACTAAACTAGAGGATAGTGCGGTGTAGGAAGCTTATGTCTTCAGGTAAAGAATATGTTTATCTAGAAAAATGGTGGCAGCATCAAAGATGCTGAGAAACTCAAAGGATGCTGAGAAACTCAGAGAATGTTGTCTTTAAGTTCTACATTCACAGTTCAAAGTAAAAAGAAAAAAACCCTAAGTATTAGTCCTCCACTAATTGTTTCTCTATATCTAAAATACCCATCCAACATACAGACTCTTTCCAGCCTCTCCTACCAATCCATCATGTTCCATCAACTTAAACTAGGAATATATTGAGCAACAGCTACAGACAAACAATGTAGGACAGCTGAAAACTGTCCCCAAAATTTTAGCTATCGAAACATTTGTGGGAGAGATACATTTTCCAATAAGCGTAGAGAAGTCAAAATCAAATTCTGGCCCACAAGTACACGAAAAACAAGTAAAAACTGGTAATCCACTCAATAAGAAATTTACACCATCTTCAGGAAGTTGCTTTAAACTAATTTTACTCTGATAAATTTCCACTAGAATTAAAGAGCTTTGGGAAATACTTGGTTTTGTTCGCTGCTACTACCAAGTGTAAGGTCCACTCAAAAAATTACCTGAAAACACAAAACTTACAAAACAAAGACACTGCTTGAGAGCAACTAAAAAACCATGACCTAGCAACTCTCCATATGCTACTTAACTCCTGAAAGTAATGCTGGGTATAGGGTTATGTCAGTGTTTTTATCAGCAGCTATGGGCTTGCATACTTCACTATCTAGAACTTCAGCCTGCCAATGCCAAAAAAAAAATCCTCAAGTTATATCATTATGGTGATTAAGCCAATGGCAACTGAAGGTCAGCGAGTGAGGAGAAGTCCACTATAATGGAGTGCAATATTTTCAGAATCAAACTCTTCAGCGGCACAAATACAAACCCACTATCTCCCAGGAGTCCCAAATTACTCATCCAACCCTCTGGAGTCACACTCTAAGAAAGGCATGGTAGCTTTAGAAAGCAAATTGCCTCCTCTCACAGCAGTTTCAGAGCATGCCCTTTCAACCCAGCTCCCCTCTTCCCTGCTTTGGTAGGTGGTGAAGCATGGACATGCGGACCTGTTATATGCTTCTCTATAATCACCCACTGATCTACTCCAAACATGTGTTCCATACCCAAAAGACTCTTCTCCTCCTAATAAGGCAATGCATGCCCAGAGAAAGTAGCATGGCTGAGCTGCTGCACATAACAGCCTGGGTTCAAAAGGCAATGCGTTTGGGTTCCCTGCCATCTCCTAGCAAAACCAGCTGGGACAACATAATATTCATCCATTTGGTTTTAAATACTATGCACTGCTCATGGCAGAACACTGGTTGTGAAATAATACAGCTACACGCCAGGAAGTTAAAGCCAAAATATAGTGCACAGTCTCACCAGTGAGGAATGTACCCCCAGCACTCACTCTCTGCACTCACATCTTTCCCCTGCCAGCACAATGGCTAAGGACATCGCTTGCAGATACAGATTTAGGAACCTAAATTTAGGCATTCAAATGTAAGCTACCACATGTTCATTTCCAGCTGCTACCGAAGTAAGCAATGACTGTGTTTTCTTATTTGTGAAAATGTCAGAAAAGGAAGAAAAAAATGCAAAAAAAAGTCCCTAGTAACTGGTACGATTTCACTGGTAAAACCTCAGCAGTATTAAGTTGCACAACATAAACATACATTTTACTTACAAACCATAAGCCTTAATATGTGTTCCAGTTTGCTTTATTTGGGGATACAGCATCACTCTTCAGTGCATAACTGTACACAGTGACATTTAAATCCCTTTGTTCAATACTGTGCACCCAATCTTACTTCTCCAAGCAGCTTGTGTTATTAATTTTGCTCTGTTTCTCCACTTTGTTTTGAGTGTAAGCTGCATTATGTCAACCTGATGCCACTTGCAAAGTTCAGAAATACATGCCATCCCATCAATCAATGAAAACACTGCCCAGTACAGGACAGGACAGCAAGCACATCCAACAGAAGGAAAGATGCTACATCAGTCATCTTAAGGATGGGAAATCACTGGACCTCCTTAGGTTTCACACAAATTTCCAGCAAGCAAGAGAAAACAAATACTGCACCTGAACAGTCATGTTCATTGGCTTCTTTCCCTCCCAGAAAGTGTATGCTCATCCTAAAGTTCAGATTTCTTACAAGTGTTCATTCCTTTAAGCAAGTCAATTCATGTTTGTAATTGTTCTCCACATCATAGCATCCACAGTCAGAAAAGCTAACATGAGCTCACTGCACTTCATTACAACAGAAATGGGAGATGTAAGCACAGAAGGGTATTTTGCACATGTATAGCTTAGCTTAGCTCTGCAAATTTATTGCTAAAAAACTTGGTGGGAACTGTTTGGCATTAAAGTATTTTATGCAAGTTCCACAAAACAGTTTGCTTTTCCTTGAAGCTCAATATTTTCTCAGCTTACTTTCTTGGCTATTACTCTCCTCCAGTGTTGTGAAACCAAGAAGTTCACATTATTTGACACTGCTCTGGACACCAATCTAGTAAACTGGACGAGGGTTGTACTCAAATGCAATCCTTTTTACTGCCGTCTTGTTTTATGTGCACACATTCTAATACTATCTTGTTATTTTTATTAGAAAGTGCCAATATACTCAGCTCTCATGGACCAGAACAGTAACGTTTTGCATTCCCGGTGCTTTAAATCACACGTATGTTTTGATGAGATAATTGTTACAGGTTGAACAAATCAAAATGGCAGTTACCTAAACTGCATCTTTATGGAAGCAGCACAAAGATCAGACATGAGAATAGTGACATGTTAGATTTTTAATCACTGCTCTAAGACAATAATGAAGTCTGTATTGATATAGTGCTGTTTAGCAACATTTTCCCAGCATATTCATAAGGTAAGAACCTCAGAGTTGTATCCAATGTCATTTCCAAGACTAGGATATGTATCAGAAGTTCATGTCAGACACTGGGCTGTAAACCTCACGTTCACTTCTTGGTATATATACTTGTACCTGGTCCTTCTGCCACATCTTCCTCTTCCCATCTCCCACCTGTTTTCCTATCATCATCATTTAGTCTTTATTATTCCACTTTTTCAAAAGCCTCATTTCTTTAAGACTCCAACTCTAACCTCATGTCCCACCTCATTTGCTGAATCACATCTACCTCTTTCCAGCTGTACACAGTCTGAGTCTTGCATTTCCTTCCCGTCTCTCACCTCCTCCATACCACTTGGTTCCATTTCTCACATCTTTCCTCTCATTAACAAGAGATCATTTACCTTTCCCATTGACATCAGTTAATAGAGGGAGTATATGTCGCCAATAGTTCTCAGTGACTAGCCTTGGTTGATAACATTGCCAAATGGTATCAGTCTCCCTAGTTAAACTGTACCAATTCAGCTGCTTCAATTGCTGCTGCAGAGCCAAACTACATGCTACCAGAATTCTCAAACATTTACCATAAAGTAACAATTCTTTTGTAACTGCTAAAAACCTGAGGAAAAAATAGAGATTCCAAGGACACTATGCCCTGGGTTTTGTCCTTTTAATGTGACTTGATTTACAGGAAATGCATCTTGTCAAATAACCAAATAATAAAATGACAAGCACAGTTTACACAGATACACATATTTAGCACACATGAAAAGCTTAAGTTTCTGAAAACCGTATTAAAATTATTGTTCAGATATTCCCCTCCTACTGCTGTGCCATAAAAATCATGATTCAGATTATAGTTTCCAGAGAAGGTCATTAAAGAGACTTTTTATCAAGGGTGGGTTTGTGTATTTGCACCTGGTTGTGAGCATAGACTCCATCTAAATTTAGAACACATGGTACAAAAAATTGTTAGAACCCAAAGTAATTAAAAAAAATAAATCAGAATTTCATTACTAACACAAAGACATTATCAGAAACAGAATGGGTAATTCTAGACAGTTTACAGGAGTTGCACAGGTCTGAAGAGGGGAATGCAGTAGTCAGCCCTACCTGCAAGTGCTACTGTGAACAGGAAAGCCTGGAGCATGAGGTGAGGCACTGGCCTTCTTTAAGGGAAGATTGGTCTTTTGATGGCAGTTAGAGAAATACAGCATTATGAAACTGGGAAGATCCATAACATTTTTTCATCAGCTACAGAATAACACACATTAGGTATTACTCCTTCAGTACATAAAAATGCAGTGTTCTGCTCGGCAATACTGGTGAGCGTATAATTTTCTGCATAAAATCCCCACACTGTGCCAAGAGCCTTAAGTGGACTTCTGCCACGCATGCTAGTTTCTCCATGATTTTTAAATCTCTTTTGGGGATTTGGCCTTCTTCATTCAAGCTATTGTTGTTCAAAATCAAAACAAAAATTTGTATTACGTTCACCAACTCAACATACCAACCAATGTTTAATGTACAAATGATGTGTTTAAATTAGCATCCTTAATATAAAAAACTTATGGAAAGCCTAGTTAGTGTCAAACACTTGCACACAACAGTGCATCAAGTTGGCATTAATAACCTTAACATTTCTTGAAACCTTTTGGACAATTATGATTTAAACCTATGGATGCTGGAATTAGTTATACTTGAACACCACCAAAACAAGATGGAATATGACACTTCCCCTTTATCAACACATCTCCAACCAAGCCCAGGAAAAAGTACATGCTGAAAAACAAAATAACAAAAACGTACTGAGGGCTTCAACCAACATTTAACACCAAGAATTTGTCTTCTTTTAGGAAAAAAAAAAGGAGTATGAATAATCCCTTCTTAAAAGGAAAGAAGTATGAAAGTAGTAGTAGTTTACAAGCAGATACCATACAGCAATAGAAGCAGATGACTGCATTCTAGAGCCTACCTGACAGACAGAAATACTTAACTGATTCATGAATTATCTGACCAGCATTTCCTGTACTCTAATGATCATCACTGATGAGAGGGGTTTTGTAGTCTTACTTACAGATCAAGATCAAGGCAGATAAACCAATTTTAAGCAGTACAAAGGAAACAAGTTACAACACAGCAAAATTAGAGAGAGCCAAATGGAAAACAGCATTAGCTTTGCTATAGAATGATCAAGCACAGAAATAAGTTTAATGCCATTCTAAGGAATAGAAAAAAATTGCCATTTCACACAGCATCTACCAGATTGGACTGAAATTTTATTTTATGAAGCAGCTACAGACAGAAGAAATGATCTTCCTCCACTCCTCAAATCTTGTTTGCATTTTTTTTGTGCATTACAGAGCATTCTCTATCTCCTGACATCTCTGCCTTCAATATGCAGAAATATACTGTTGTGAAATTCAGGTGCTTCAAAGATATGACCATAACTTAAAAAAACCCTCTACTTATACACACAGTTACCAGCTGAACTATTGCATAAGAGGGTGAATCTTTTTCCTTGTTTTTAGTGAGATCAAGTAGAAGCTGCAAAGGAACTTTTCTCCGCACATTAGCTAGCCAACAGAATACTTAAACCAAGGGTTCTGTTACCATGGGCATCAAATTGAAAAAGGCATTTAAATGCCAAAATTGTTAAGAAAACCTTTACTAAAGTGGTATGAAGTCAGATCTACAATTTCATACCTTGGGAACCAAGACTGAATAACTGTAACAGAAATTCTTCAGACAAAAGAGCAGAAGCCTCAATAAACCAGCAGCCCTGAATGCGCTCACCGTCAGCAGGTTTGACACCAGCACATGCCAGGCTGGAAAGCTGAGCTGCCTAGCAGGTAGCTATGGAGGCAGAAGGACAGACCATAAACATGCAGGAAGGCAAGAGAGATTAGACCACAACTGCACTATTTAGCAGCTATGAAAACAGATCTATCCCCTCTGATTTCATTTCTAGCAAAACTAGTTATTAGTCTTTAGAAGTACTTCGAAAATAGACAACTGAGTGTATTTTGTTATTCCCAATAACAGGAATAAGGCTGTCCTAGGGGTACAGTGATCAGGAACTATTGTGCCTGCTGCTATTATAGGAAGTTGTCTCAAATTAATGCACTAAGACCCCATTCCACTTACAGAGGGTAAAGACATACACAGTAACTTCAGAAGTTCATCTCACAGCACGTTTTTCTAGGTCAACAAAAAGAGGCTGGAGAAGCCTCTTGTTACTTGACGTAACAAGTGCTTCCAGCACAGTCATCAAGTCACCACCTCCACCCATAGTACCAGAGTGATTATAGACAGGGCACTATTTCCCTTGCCCTGTAAAGGTGGTGGTCCACATGAACAAGGAAAGGAATCCAACAGCACTGTGAGATCCTAAAATAATCCTCAGCTGAGCAGCAGACAGACCTCTAGTTGGTATACAGCAATATATTTTCTTTGTAAGAAGCATCATGGCATAGGGCAATTTGAACGTATATTTCCATTCATGTGCACTGAAATCGTTGCTGAGAAGAAAAATTGAAGATAAAAGAAATTAAAGATCACACGAACCGATACAAAAGTTACCTTTTTTATTTAACCACTTAAGCATTTAAGCACTTTGGAGCCTAAAGAGCTCTCTTCCCTGCATCATTTTACATCCTCGAAGATGACAGAACAGGCTGTGGTTGTTCAAAAGTGGACATCACTCCGACTGTTTTGAGTTTTTATCAAGAGTCTGCTAACAGCCTTGAATAACAGTGGCGTAAATTTTCAAAAGAATCTTAGTGGATTAGCAGCTGATGTTTGTCAAAAAGTTCCATAAACCACTAGAGGTGTTCAAGGGCCTGATTAATTCCACCCACCTCTTTTTATTGAAGCTTTAAGTCTTAAGGCTTGAATTAAGTGGTTATTCTTAGCATTGAATCTAAGGTAGGAAAAGTAGTTATGTCTCATGTTTACTCTCTTTCACTCTGATCGGGTTTGGTGTTTTTTTTTTTTTTTTTTTTGTGCAAACAGCAATAGGTACAATCATTGGAACTAGAAACACCACAAAGATCAAAGTAGGTCAAGACTGAAAGTTGACCAAAACTAAATTGCTTGTTTCATTAACAAGCATGTAGCATTCAGTAGTCCTGTGATGCCATGAGAACTTCTCAGGTAGGGCTGGCTTAGCATTTAAGACTCCAAAGTAGAATAGAACTCAATGCATTATTGCATTTACAGAAGGACAAACTATGAACCCCTTTAACAGTAATTGACACTAATGTGCATTTTTCCTGAGTTTCAAGACTGGTAAATTAGCTACAAAGATACCTACTAGCATGTGTCCAAGCAATTCTAGCACATTAATCTGTTCTCCCTTATTCACTACATTATTTTAATGCACTTTCAGAAGTTACATGTGACTACAGATTAAGAGATAGTCATTTTTAAGTCAGTGACATTTTCAGAGGACTTTTAGAACATAGGTACGTTAAGTCTTTTAACACACAATTTACATGGACATACTATTTGGAAAAGTAGCAGAGTTCACCTGTATATTCTAAAGTTTATATACAGATCCAATTTCCCCTTCCTCCTTCCCCAAGATTTAAGTCTCAATTACCAAGCAGAGTATATATAATGAATAACTACTGATTCAAAACTTTCCATGTTCAAGTTGTGGCCATAAAATCTCTAAATCTCTATAAAGAAGCCCAAAAATATTCTTAACCTCAGAGTCCATATTCACAGAAGAGAATTGCCTATTTTCCTCCATCATATTTACAAATACATACACCTTCACATACACCTTTTTTTACTTTCCAGACTACACTGATCTTCCCCATGAGCTATTCAGTAATTCAAATATAAAGAAGCTGGCATTATACTCCCTCATCACATTTTACAAACAGTAGAGATTCATACACAACCAAGCTACCCTGATATGATGGACTCGAACTTAACACAGTATCAAAATAAGCTTACATGGTCATTTTTTGAACTGCCAGTACATCGATGAACAAACAATAAAAACAAACCAAGAAAACAACGAATCCAAGCAATTAGTCCTTATAATTTACTTCTAGGAATGCTTTTACAATTTAGTAGGGAATGTAACCATTATTGCAAGTGACACACTGGGATAGAATTTATTACAATTTTAAGAACGCTCACTGTTTGAAATCAGTGGGTTCTCATAGCCCTGTATGGGGTTTTGGATTGTGAGGATGTGGATTTGTTCCTTGGGACTGTTATTATTTTTAATCAAAAAAAAAAAAGCCAAACATGAAAGAAACATTAGCTCTACATCCACAATCAAAAGAAGAGGAGGTAAAGAGTTCCAAGCTCAACGGAAGAAATTAATAGATGCTGTGTTGCCAAAAGCTGCAGTTTATACATAAAACAGGTAAGTTACAAATTACTTTTAAATAAAATTTCAACAAAATTACAAGTAGGCATAATATATATGCATTGCGAAAAAGCAAGAGAGACTAATCTCTCTCCAGCCCAGAATAATGAAGTCATTTAAGGAAAACAGAGATTTAAACAGCTATGTATGGCTTCAACTATATTAAGAAGGGATAACATACACATGTAAAGCCTAACAAAAGGAAAACAAGGAGGATTTTAAAAATAAAGCAATCCTAACAGTCATTGCTCTGTATGCATACACACATATACAGCATTGCATTACATATTAGAACTGCAAAGGTCTTCAGTCTTGCAGACGCCAAAGTGCTGGAAACAGAGCATACAGTTTTCAACTTAAGGAGTTACATAACACAAAGATGTAAATAGCCTAAACTATTAGGTAATTTTTTGTTACTTCTGTGCTTATTTGACTAAGCTCAGACTTGGACAACTTCTTGGGGAAGAATTTCAGATTCTATAACTGCACTTTGCCAAGAAGCCAGCCTCAAGCCACCTGGTATTTAGAAAAAGATTGAATACGTTACTTCAAATTTAGTAGCATATGCTGAAATTATTTTAGTATTCCAGCAATTTCAGCTATAATCAAAGAAAAAACTGAAGCAGAGAAATGTAGCAGTTTCTCTGAACTCTGCATTTATGACAAAATGTCATCAATATAGTGAGACAATCTCCAGAAGCAAGGGTACAAAACCGCTTTTTAACAGAGGCACTTCACTGTGCTCAACTGCTACCTCATTAGATTCACTGCTTTACTTTGGAGTGTTTTGGTTTGGTGGACTTTTTGGAATTTTAGGGTTTGGTTAGGTGCTTTGTTTTGTTTGCCTCTGCAAAAAGAAAAAAAAAACAAAAAAAAAACCAACCACAAAACCAAACACTCAACCAACTAAACAACAACAAACCTATCCAAAGACCTCCAGACACCGTAGAGAAGGTTCTGATACCGTTTAAAGCTCACATAGCTCCTATAGAACAATGCTGCATGTGATTATTACCTCTTCCGTTTTCACTGATCTTTCATCACAAAGTACTATGTTTAAACATGACCATTGACAATGTCTTACCTGCAGCTATTAACATATTGGAATAATTTGAGGTGTTGCCCTTTTTTTCCATGTGTCACTGAAACTGTACTTGGGAAGTGTAGTGTCTGTTTTGTACAAATGTAGGACTCATCTCAGTTCCAGTATTGGAAGCAATATTGTATAATGGTCAATAATGGTTACTTTTTAAAGACATGATACAATCTCTCAATGGAACACGTATGTAAACGATCAAGTATCTGCACATGGAATGCTAAGACCTGGCAAGTAAAATGCTGAACTGCTCTTATGTTAATTACTTCTCCACGTATGGTATTTTATAGTAAGAGATTTAATGTTAAAAGCAGCTTCCACTCTCTTCAAAGATTTAGTTAAACTAAATGGAGAAAAAAAAAAGTGTTTCTGAAGAGAAAAAGAACTTATCTAAAAAGCACAAAATCAGACTGGGGATTTATCAGAAAATCTTTGCCAAAAGAGTAAATAACCCATTGTATTTTTGTAGACAATCATAAGGCTGCAGAGCCTGATGCCACACTTGACTCTTCCTCCCTTCATCTCACAAAGTAAAAATTACCCATCATTAGTTTTAAGTCAGCCTGGTTCCCTATATGACAATATAAGTACCAGTGACAGCACAGCAGAAAGGGTTGGACAACAAGAACAGGAGAGAAGGACAGATCTGTATTTTGGGAAGGGAGAGGAGAAATGTGTTCGCTTACACCTGCTTTGAAAGCGTCTGCAGAACTAAACCATCTGACCATTTAGGATTTGGCAATCTACCCTAATTTTTTATTCCACTGAACTAGTCTTTTCTTATAAGACTATTAATAGCATTCTTAAGGAACAGTAGCCATAACAGACTGAAGTAGTATGTGCAAAGCATAAGAAGAATGGATAAGAAAAGCAATCTCAGTTTGATCTTTAATTCACCGGGCTATGGAGGACCTGAAATCTCCAAGAACAGAAGGCTTTGGTAGGCCCTGAACTCTTCAGCACCCAGGCAAAGCAGAGCAGACCATGCCAGTGCTGATGGCTTCATTATTCCTGGACAGGAACCAGTCACTACAGGAGCACATCAAATTGTTTCACTTCCCTCTCTGAAGTCTTAATATTATGGGATCTCTTCATCAACCTGAACAAACGGCTTGTTTACAAATGGCACTGCACAATTTGTCTGTTTGGGTCTTTTCTAAACATGTATTTAAAAATATTTTAACTCTCATCACCCTTCATTACTAGAGCAAGACTACAGCACCTGATGTTCCTTACAGACAGGAAATTCCTGTTTTGCTCTGTATGAAACAGCTGAGAATTGATAATTGATATCTTTCAATTCTAGCCTTTGCAAAGAACTATTTTAGATGTTTCATATTAAGAAATAATTTTTAATTAATTTAGACTTTTTGCACGAGCTAAATCTTGACATTTGGCTTTTGTAACTAAGATATTTCAGGAAAGATTTATCAAGTTTGAGTTAATAAATTATCATTATGATACTCAGTATATAATACTTTGTGGTCAGCAATTTCAAAGCTGTAATCAGAAAAGAAACCATTTAACCATTTGCAGGTCATGTACTCTTAGTGCTTCAGCTTCACCACAGCACATTTTCTCTTATAAGGTCATTAAAGATTACAAGTCTTGTACAGACCTTAATCTTCTGTTCCTTGCTGAACCTTATGATGCACACCTTGTCTGCAAATTTCAATACCTACATAATTGGGAAGAAAAATATATGCTCTGTCCTTACTGATTCAGTATCAACGACCTCAAATTAAAAACTGACAACAGCAGTGATAATAATGATATATTAAGCTCAAAATATTCTGTGACAGCCTAAACAACATGACAGCAACAACAGGACAGCTAGAGTTGTCTTCCTAATTTATTTGGAAGGCAAGCTGTGAATGATCAAAGCCTACAACATACATCCACAGCACGTGAAGCTACTCAAACCACAGACAAATGACACTGGAAAATTACATGAAAAATCTGGTATCACTTGATTACAATACCATAATGTACAGCTGGGGTATAAGAGTGTCCATCTGTAAGTGCTGCTCCCTCACTGAACAGTTCCCTAGCGGTCACTCAGTTAAGAGCCAAAGGGACAGGGAAAGAAGATGGCATGTTCTGAGTTCAAGTCCCCAGAGCACCAGCTATTTATTTATGGCACACTTTCCTCTCAATCACAAAATGTCACTAAGTGAAGCTAGAGTATGTAAAACACTTAGAATATTTCCCATGTATAAACAGCTGTACTAGCCACCACTGGAAAGTCATCTTATAGCAAACAACTGATACCAAGTGTAAACAGAACATAAAAACTACATTTTATTTCACAAGAATTAGGAACCTCTAGGTTAAGAGTTTCTTTGTACATATATTGTAATTTACAATGTTAAGTGTGTAAACATATACACAACTTCCCAGAGCAGGCCTAGCCAAAGTGCAGAAATCTTAACTCTAAAGCTATTCTGCAGTCCATAGACATTTAAAACATTTTTTTAATATCATAATGCTAGAATGCCTGGTTTGCAGCCCATCACTATCTAATGTTTCTTTTGGTATAGAAGCTTTCCAGGATAATGATTCCCAATGCAGATGTACCCAGTACACCGAGCAGTGTTATCTGTTCCCCTCTCTATTTTCATTTGATCATCAGCTCAGTTTTTAGCTGTTTTATTTCCCCCAGTATTCATATAAATTCTTTATATAGCCAAAGCTTCACTGCAAATCTACTATTATCTTCTCTTTGAGATTACTAATGAAGAGGTTGAATTAAAGATGCAGCTTTATATGCAGATTAAGTACCAATCCAAAATCCCAGCCAGCCATTTCTCTTACCCCTATCCTATTTTCATGGCCTATCACCTCTGCTTTTTATATTCAGAATGAGACTTATTAAAATTCCCAAGAAAAAAAGTGCAGACACTGCTTTATTTCTTCTCTGCTCTCCTCACAAGAAAAACAAACTCTCCTGCCTCAGTTTCCTGAGGAGCTTTAGCCGTGTATCAATTCACCTCAGACAGAAAATATGCAGTACAGTGGTTTGCACAGAGGCCTTGTTACTATAAACATTAGTTCCACATATGAACATTTACATATACGACACCTGCATTTTTTCCAGTCTGAATTCCTTGCTCACTTTTGCCCTCTTAAGTGATATTGTTTTTCCATGCTAGTGGGGAAAAAAAAAGTTACATCCATTTGTACTTCAATACCACGTGGGAAAGTATCTCAGAGACTCAATCTCACTTTTCACCATAAAAGTGTTTTCAGTCCTGCATCTCTTTGAGGAGATTGTTTTGCTTCCTGAGAGAAGCTGTTGGCCCATGTATACATTCTAAATATATTGTACAGATAAATTACTTGAACTCCACTTCTTTGGTTTTTAATACCTGTCAGCATGAGCAGACATACACTCATCGTAAAAAAATAACTCCCAAAATCATTTTTCCTGCAGAAGAAAAATAAAGTATTACTTTCATTCAGTCACAGCTATGATTCTTTGAGAACAGAAGTGGAAGGCTTATGTCAGAAAGAGATGTTCCAGATTGTATACTTGTTTCACATTACCAGGCTCTACTTCCAAAAGAAGCATAATTAAAAACACATAATACTGTCCATTCCTAAGTAATAGCTCTACTTAGATTTTTTAAAGGCACCAAAAAAGCGTGCAGACTGTCTATCAGGGACACAATGAGTATATGTTGTTCTAACTGCACTTCAACACGCATTTATACTCAACATGTGTGAACAAACCAAAATCCCCACAGAACATCCACTAATCTACAACATTATCAGAAAGACTGACTTTGGCTGCTGTAAAATGAAGAAACTGTTCAGATTAGATGCAGAATTATACACAAAAAAAGTACAAATACTGAAGGCAATACACGTACCATAGTACTGATAATAAAGTACCTGCGTAAGTGCAAGGTACTTGAAATGGGTTTGTGTGTCCAATATGTGTATGAAGTTATATTCAACAGGACATTCTTATAAAAACAGTAAATTTGAATGAAAATATTTCAGGTGTCCAGTATTGATATGGTGTTGCTGAAACCAGAACTGTTTAGTGGTTTTAACTACTCTAACAACTGATGGTAGCCCTGAAGGATAACAAAATAAAATACCTTTTTTTGATTTTGCTCCAATCTTCAACTTGGATGGCCAAGCAATCTGTGTATTGGTTTCTTCCATAATCTGTTAAAAAGAAAGCATTTCAAAATTAAGCTGGTTGCTCTCCTAAGAAGTCAAATGCTAATTTTGGGAAAAAAACGTTTACAATTTTTATATCTGTTAACTTATCAATTTCACAAGTCTTTAACTACTTCTCTGGTTTTCTTCAGAAAGTTTTTTGTCTGATGATAGGTGGAGCCGAGTTTTGATTGTTCAAAAGAAATCCAAAGAGTAAACCAAAATACTCCATTTCCATGAATTTCAAATGACCAATACTAGCAACAGCATGCTCTAGGTCTATCATCTCAAAAGGAATTTCAAAAGATATACAATTCAGTTAAAATATTTATCTTGAATTAACTTATAAGTAAAGCTCATAAAATATAAATCTAGTCCTATTGAGCCTCTGTAAGTCAAGAGATATCAGTTAGCCTTCTCAGTTTGAGGGTTTTTTTGATTAATCTTTATCCAAAAGCAACTTTTCATTGTAAGACTATTTGGACTTAAAAATTTTACTACTTGATTCAGTAGTTCAGAGTAGAGGTTTGACAGCATTTTCTACAACATAACGTGCAGCTTATCTGTAAGTCTCCAGGTAGCCAATGGGAAAACAAAACAATAAAAACCAACCTTACACACACACTTTGACATCCATGCAATCACTTGGCCTAATGTAGACTTTCTGTGGCTGCTTTTGCTTTAGTGCAGTAGCTATATGTAGATTATACTCAAATTTAATATTGGCACAGAGTTAACAGTACATCACCAACCCATTTAGTAGCAATTCAGAAGAAGAAACTCAATGACACCAAAGACTTCATATATATGAACTGAAATTCAGTTCTAAGAAATGCTAAGCATGTCTATGGAGGCTAATATCTCTTTGATATTAAGATTTCATCAATAAGTACGATGAGACCATCCCTCCCACCACACTCAAGGTGATGAGATACCGTCATCTCTTAAGGACCTAAAGAAATGAGAAAGATCTATCCATATTTATCCATGACAAGATGGTTTTAGGAATGTCAAAATGCATCAAATATCACTCTATTTTTTTTTAAAAAAATAGAGATGTTGTTTATATAAGGCCCTGATGAATTTTCACCTGGAAAAAATCATCCAGTTCTGTTCACACATGGACATGGCTTTATACAATAACAAGTGGGATGGTCATCACACCTTTTAAAATCTCAGTAGCTTAATACAAAAGAGATCAAGCACATCTGTTTGCTCAAATTGATTAATGTTGATTATAAGGCATCCTAGAATCAAATAAAAACTTCTTAAGACAGGAACCTCTAAGAGTCATTTAAGTCCAACCTCACACTCTCAGCAAGGCAAAGTGCAAAGTTAGTTCAGGTTGTTCAAGGCCTTGACCATCAAGCTCTCATTACCTCCAAGGAATGAGATTCCACAACCTCTCTGCACACTTATGCCAGTGTGTGGCCACCTCTACTGAATTCATTTATCAGATATGGTTTAGCTTTCCTTTGATCCACCCTGGGACATGGGAACTTGTGCACATGAGGAGCCTGACTCACTCTATCTTTTAACCATCCTTAGGGCAACTGAAGATTGCTGTTATCCAACTTCCTTCATGCTGAATGAACCTTGTTCTCAGTGGCTCTTTGTACATCAACTGCTCCAGGCAGTGACTGATCACTGAAGTCATTTCTGCTTGTCAGGATCTTTCTTGGGCTGAAGGGGACATAACTGGAGAAAGTACTCCATATGCAACCTCACACTAACCACTTCCCTTGATTCACTGCGTTATACTACTACAGATAGTGAGTCTAAGTAAAAATACACAGGGGAGCAATAAGTTTTAAAGAGATTATTTATTGTGTATAATAGTAACAAAATAAATAAGTAAATAAGATTACTGTAATGACTATAGGAAACAAACTTAAACCAGAAGAAGTGAATGAATATTTGGTTGCTTTAAGTAGCAGAGAGGTAGGAAAGGAAAAGGATATAGCTTTTCAGATGGCATCTCTCAGTCTGATTCTTCCTGCATAAAGAATATTATTTCAACTTCCTCAGGACTCAAAAGAGATTAAGCTCTTTTGATTTCTGATACGAATAAGAATTACAATACACAAAGAAAAAAATAGAAAATGCTGAAATAATTAGCAAAGCCACTTCCAAGAAGAAAATGAATACATTAATAGCTACAATACCAATAAGTTTTCCATAACAGTACAATTCAGAACTAAGATCGATTTCTCTGACAGTTCTTAATTGTTATCTTCTACATCCAAATCCCTAGGGAATCACAACCATTTCCCGATTAGTACACCATGTGGAAAAACTAAAAGTGTCAGCCAGACTTCATTATACTATACCAAGGTCTCAGCAACTATTGGATAATAAGTTACAGCTGAAATAAGACAGTTCCAGGAGGGTGAAATTCTACCATCAACATAGTCATGTTTTTCACAATTTTTCCAATCCAGATGTGAAAAGAAATTCAAAGAAATTTCAAAGAAATCACTTGTGTTTGATAGAGGGCTTTGAACCAGGATTATTCTTAATTGTGCAACAGACAATGAAATAGACAGAAAACAGGAAGGCATTAGCTAAAAGGAGAATAGAGATGCTACAACAAAGAACAGTGCAGGATTAAGTTAAAGATCCAACATAAAATGAATCATAAGAGAGGAGACAGAAGTGTCATTCAAGACAAGTCTTACACGCCATCAGTCCTTTACCCTCTTGAAGTTTCAAGGCTCTTGTCTTAAAGAAATTAAATCCTCTCCATTTCTCATGGTAAGCCAAAACAAAATGAAAGTCTGCAACTTCAGAGATGCCCATATTCTGGGGACATAAAGAGAGATGCATATGAAATCTTAAAGGAAAAGTCTGAGTGTCAGCCACTGAGATTTGGCCACCTAATATCTGTAAGCTTTTTGGAGAATGCAATACTAAAAGTTACCATATTAGACCAAAAAGGCAACTCAGCTCCGTTACTACAATGACAAGGTTATCTCCTATCTTTTGTAGTTAGACCAAAAAAATGTCAGGATACAAGTAAATGAAGTGCACTTATTGAAGCATATAAATACTCAGAGTATGTGCTGGTTTTCAACTCCAAGCAGTAAACTTTATCATAAGTTCCAAGCTAATTAATTTCAATAATCATCCTTCCCACAATTTTGAAAACCACATACTGTATAGGGGAAAAAAAAAAAAAGTTTTGCTGCAGAGCTTATTTTTTCACCACTGGTAACCATTTACCTTGCCTGTAAGACAAACTGAAAATTTGAACAGCCTAAGAAACTGCAATGGAAAAGAACTTTTGAGTTTGTTTGAGAAGCTGGGGCTTTCATGGGAACACTTAAGTAGAGTTTAAACCATATTGCTTGTTTTTTATAATTATTCTATTTATTTCATTATTGCGTTTGTTGTAACAGCAGGCATAACACCAAGTTCTAGAAAGCAAGAAAGTAGCTTTTTACTAGAACTGTTAATCTCAAAGGTAAAGATGACGTTGAAAACTGTGACAGTGAAGCTCTGTGTATTGCAAATCACTGCTGTGTCAACTTCTAGCTCTGATTTGACATTCTAACCCAGGCAGTTTTAAGTGTCAGGATTTTTTTTTTCCCTGAAACAAAAATGGAATCATTCCATGAAAACCTCAATTGCATGTTGCAATGACATAGTTTTATTACTGAAAACTCCATGTTATGCCAACTATCCTGAAATAGCAGTACTGATCTCAAGTGAACAAAACAGAGAACAGAACTCACTTCACAAATAATATAATACAGGTATTTTAAATTTATAAATACATTAGTTAAAAAGTACTTAGAGGAAACCCAGCCTAGGGGTGACTGAATCACAGTTAATGATCTCTATGGAACAGCACTGCTGCTTAGTCTTGCTTTTTCATACAAATGATAGGGTTGATACTATCCTCCTTGATTTGAGGCATCGACAGGCCAAAGGGATCAGGCAAGGAAATCCTTGCTTTCCTTGCTGCTAAATAGCAGCAAGTTTTAATCCCATATTAAATAACCTTATACTGCTTCCCAAAATCCAGGTAACTCTAAGACATTGTTTATGCACATCTCCCCTTCTTCCCCTTTGCCCAAAAGGAACTGTAGTGTTTATGTAGACAAAGTATGTAAACTATTCAGTGGAGAATACACAGAAGATGACACAAAATACTGGAAGATACCAACAAAACAAATAAGACCGTGCCCTGACCCTGAAAAAATTTGGTCTAGTTGCAAATCATCAGGCCTTCAAGAAAAAAAAAAAAGTAAGAAAGCTTCAAGAAAAGCTTTTGGTTTCCTTGTAGTGCAGCTTAAAAAAAAAAAAAAAAAAAAAAAAAAACACACCACAGTTTAAGCACTTTGGGGAGTTCTTACATCAAGAAAATCAGGAAAACATTTTCCTGACATTGTAATTTTTGTTTAGCTGATTTTGGATGGAAACTGGAATGCCCTGACACAAACCAACCAGCCAACCAAAACTCCCAAAACCCACAAGCATTTCGGCATTCACAATTAGTATTTTACACACAGTAGAAGAAAAGACAACACATCAAGCACACCTTCCTTCATTTAAAATAAGTATATTCAATCAAAATAGTTGTCTTTATAATATGCATTTCAAGTTACGTATTCCTGATCTTCCTACCTTTGTGATTTGTGCATCTTGGCCATTTCTGCCTCAATTCTTATTCACAGTGAAAGAAAAAAAATGGATGAGGGAAGACCCTGCCTCTAGCAGTAAGTTTCTGCAATTGTTCATCTCAAATTTAACTCAACAATGATCTCATTCTGAAATGACAAAAGCATCTCTCCAAACCACAAGCATTACTTTAAAAAAGTGTCACTTTGTTATTTCATTAATGCAAAATCCTTCTCTTTCAGTGTGAGGAATTGGCTTCCTCAGCTTAACCTTGTCTAACACTGCATAAGATTTTTACATCATTTGATTATGTAGAGTACTTAAGACAATGAATAAGCATAGATGTTAAAAACCTTGTAACCACATTTAAGTTGTATTTTTACAATATATACTGATTTATCTCAATAGAATCATACTGGCTCGAAAAGACCTTAAAGTTCATTGACTCCAACCATTTAACTCACATTACCATGTCTATCGCTAAACCACATCCCTCAGCACCTCATCTACACATCTTTGAAGTATCTCCAGGGACAGTGACTCCAGCCAAAAAGTTCTTCCTCACGTGCAATCTAAACCTCCCCTGGCACAACTTGAGGCCGTTTCCTCTTGTCCTACCATTCATTACTGGGGAGAAGAAACAGATTCCCATCTCACTATGATTCCCTTTCAAGGTAGTTGTAGAGAGCCAGGTCTCCTTCTCAGCCTCTTCGAGGCTGAGCAACCTCAGCTCCCCAAGACGTTCCTCACAAGACTTGTTCTCCAGACCCTTTACCAGTTTCATTGCCCACCTCTGAAACAGATCTGTAATCTCCGTAATAAAAGTATATCTATAACAGTTGAGTAAGAACACTCTTTTTAAATGTGTAATACTATGTTTTGTAGATACCCTGTATTTTTCATGATATTAGAAACATTAGAAAACAGTGAGATTGTGTGCTCACTGGTGTTTTTTACCATCTGTCCATATCATGGTTTGAACAGTTGAGATCTTGTCTTCAAAGAGATTTCCTAGGTACACTCTATGCAAGTTAAAAACCAACAGAAACACTTAGGTGTGTATCAACCTCAATGGTAGCAGACACTTCACTTAAACATTTGCAGTACTCCAACAGGACCTTAATTTCAATTATCTAACAACGCAAATGTTCCGAGAGTGCCTAACTTGTCTGCTCCTTAGAATATTTCAGAGACTATGATTCCATTCTTATAAGCAGACAAACATGAAAATTACTGAATAAGATAGTGAAGAAAAAAAAGAAATACAATAAAAATCAATAGCAAAGAATATAGTACCTATGTGATGGACTATAAAAAACTTATAAAATATGTTTTTTCCAAAAGTATGCAGTGTTAATGGGAAAATAGTATTACTGCCAGAAAAACTGCCACTCTTTTTGCAGATCCAAAACAGTCAAGCAGTTGTTTTTATGGATGTAGAAAGGAAGCCAAACATTATGTTGATATTCTGCTAAAATCTGTAGGTAGGAAGATTCATACGATCAACACCAATCCCAACTTCTTCCACCACAACTGATTCCTGAACCCTATAACATATCTTTTCGCTCTTCTACAGGTATGTTGGGAGTACAATGTTTAAAACACAAAATGAAAAATACTTCAGCAGTGAGGTTAAATCATGGAATGCTAATAGAATAACCTTAAGATGAAATAAACGCAAAAGCTTCATAAATATGGTTAGAATGATGAAGTGAGCTTTAACAACAAAGGCTGTAATATGTCAGGCTTTTTTTTTTTTACAGTATCAAAGCCACTTCCAAGTCATTTTTTGATGGAAAAATACCACCAAAATACGGCATCATCTATCATCCAATACAGATTTAAACGTTTTGATTTCCATATATTACCTAAAATACTCTTCAGTATGCTAAATTAATTCAGTAGGTAACAAAAGATGCTACGTTAGAGTGGCTTGATCATCTCTATCTTACTAAAAGATAAACATCATCCTCATTTTGTGCCTGATAATTTTCCTTTACAACTAAAACAATCTTCAATAGTGAAATTGGTTAATACACAATTGACAGTAGCACTCTCTTCATCCCAGCCACATCCATAAAATGGCTTGTTAGTACACACAAATACTCATTTCAGACAGATACGTGTCCTTACGCATAATCATTTACAAGATCACAGAAACTGGGTTTGATACCATCACTTTCTGCTAAAGGTGTCCAGTTTTCATAAATAAAATCCTCCAATTGCTTAAACTCAATAAAGTAGCCAAAAAAAAAAAAACCAAAAAAACTGGCAATCCTAGAAATACTTCTAAATCAAATTCAATAGAGAAAGGATAGGCTTGCATTCTGAACACAGCTTTAAGAACCATAATGAAAGCTGAGGCTCTAGACAGAGTATTTAGAAGTTTGGAGTTCCAGCTGATCAGCAATTTTGCTTGAATTTTTACAACAACAACATTTTTCTTTCTAAGAAGAGACACAGGCAAATGAAATTTAAGATCAACACAGCCACACTTTTGATGCAACATGTGCTTGTAATTAACAAAGCAGGAGTGCCAAGTTGAAGGAATTATAGTTAACCAGTTTAATGACTTTCAAAAAAAGCCAAAATTCAACTACTGTGGATTTTACTCCTTAAAAATTTTAACATCCAAATAAGCATCTCATTTTAGAAAATGAAACCAGCTAATTCAGTGTTAACCAAATGGTGACATGTGCAAGCTTTTATATCAGACCTCAGGATGCCTAGTAAACACACACACACACAAATTTTGCCAGCCTTGAATATTTTGTTTCACATACATGAAGTGCTGATCTTACATCTGCCTTCACAGAAGTTGTATTAAGGTAGTGTGACTCCCCCAGAATGTACACTTTTACAACAGCATCAACAAGCTGACCCTTATAGTTTCAGTATCAGTTCCATGAGAAGAAAAAAAAAAAAAGTATTCTTATGTAAGCAGGAGAAGATCTGAGCTAAAGAATCACAGCAGACAAGAAAAATTCCACAAGGGCTGATATTATTTCTTCTTGTAATGCAAAAGTGGTGAAGCAGCAGTATTCAAGAGGATGACTAATCCCTGAACATGACTTTTGGCAGCAAGAACAGAGCAATGGGTGTAGCTGGAATAAGAATGGGCATTCTATTTAATTATTTTCTGTTTTGGTGGGGGTTTTTTTGGGTGTGTGCTGAGGGGAATGAAAAAGCAGGGGAAGAAGAAGGATGGGAAGGAAGAGTAAGATACAAAGAAGGAATTGGGTAAAGTTACCCAGACAATGTGAACTCAACCTTTAAAACTGGTGACACCAGAGTAAGCACTTGAACCACACAGAACCAAAGCACATCAATAGTACAGAATCAAGGACTACCGTGTTCAGTAAATGAGTAAGAGGAATGGACAAAGTTTAAGAGGAGATGACAAAACTTAGCCCAAAGCTTGGTGCAAGCAATCATGTAGCACTTTCGCAAGTCTGGCCCACATTTTGGGTACAGTAATAGACTGCTATCCCAAGCTGTGTTGTGGGTTTGGGTTTTTTTCCCCCTAAGGTGGTCTATAAATGAAATTCACAAGTACAATTCACTGTTTATATTACAACTACTAGTCTAAAATGGAGGTAGTGCAGTGAGTGTGACTGCACAGTATTAACGGTACCTTTCTGCAGGTAAGGGCTAGGGGTAATCTCTGAGCAGGAGTATTAGCAGATGACCCCAAGGCATTCCTCAATTCCAGACTAACATGCCATTTAGAGTTTGCAGTTTCTGGTCCTACATGGCAGAAACACTCTCTCCTAAATAGAGTGGCAGCACACTGAGAATTAAAACTATAAGACATAGAAAACCCCCTTAAATAAGTTGGTTCTTAGCTCAGTGTAAACTACTTACAAATATCTAACAAAATGATGCATAAGGAAGACAGGGATCAAGGATCAGTTTTATAGGTTTCTGTACAGCAAGGAAAACTATATGAAAAAAATGCCTTCTAAAAGGAAACAATCGGTGCACACATCTCTTGTAGGGCAGGGAAACTTGATTTTCCTATTTTATATTCCACCTATCAGAAACTGCAACCACGTTTTTAGAAAAGTATCTTTATGTGACCACTTGGGTAGTCTCTCTCCCCTAACTTCACTTGTCTTTGAAAAGGGTAACATTGAGATTATTTTAGAGACTATCATATGGGCTAACCTGTATAGGTAAAGTTCAATACTGCCATAAGTGGGGTTTTATTCATGCTTCCACTGAAAATCATTTGTTTCAACACTTCAAGAGCTTGATCTACATATACTAATTTGTCCATCTTTGTTAAACTAATTTTTATTTTAACTTGATTACATAATAACATTGTCCAAGAAAATAAACATCTGTCTGAATTTTCCAACGGGATTCAGGTATAAAAATGATTCTAAAGGAATGCATGTCTGTTTCCCATTCACATACTTCTACAAAGCTTCCTGTCAAACCCAGCAAAACACTAACATACTTTCCTCCAGTTTCTCATGACCAATAATTTTGTGGTCTGCATGTACAGACTTTAAGACTTCTACAAAGAAGTAAGCAGGCTGCTCATTCACAAGGGCTATATCCTAGCCCCGTTTAACTCTAAATAAAATTAGCATCACCACTATTTCTAAGGTCTTGATCAAGAACTATGGCAAGCAAGAGGCAAATAAAGAGAGGCTGAAGCTAAAATCAGAGGACAACATTAACATCATAGGCAATTCATAGTTTTGATCAATGGGCATCAGCTGGTAATACCTAAAACACCTAATTAACAGATTATATGGAAAGGTAACAAAAGGCAGCAGAGTAATTAGCTTTAAAACTTAAAATTCTCAAAGATACACACACATACTGCATTTCAAATTAACCTTCACTTCACCTGAAAGGAACTAGAAAGACCATCCTCAAAACAAGGGACTTGCTTAGGCAAGCATAGCAGTATTTCTGCTGCAGGCCAAAACCAGCCTAAGTGAACCTTCTGCAACAACAACATTTACAGATCTTTATACTTAATTTAGAAATATAGCAAATACAGTTGAGAAGAAAACTATCATCAAATGCCCTTACCTATGGAGAAACGTATAAGCCCTTCCTTTACTTGATGTGAATGTTTTGTTCACCCTCAATGGAAATATTAACTAAAGGTCATGGGCAATACTTTTAAAAGTACTTTAAAAATAAGTGACTGAGAATACAGCAAAGAAGTAAAGATATGGTCAAAGGACAAGAGGCAATGACCTCAAGTTGCACCAGGGGAGGTTTAGACTGGAGATGAGGAAGAACTCTTTCACTGAGAGGGTTGTTCGACACTGTCCCAGGCTGCCCAGGGAGGTGGTGGAGTCACCATCCTTGGAGATATTCACAGGACACATAGATGAGGTGAGATGAGGTGCTGAGGGACATGGGTTAGTGGTGTGCTTGTGAGATGACTGGTTGGATTCAACGAGCTTAAAATTCTTTTCAAACAAAAATGATTCTATGATTCTATGAATGAATTCTAAGCAAGTAATAGAACAAGAGGGAAATTTACTTAAGAAAAAAAATACTTCACCATGAAGCCCTCGTAGCACATCACTAGAAAAATCAATATGTAGCCAATTCTCCTCTACAGAAAGCAGAAGTAGCAAAGTCTCCTCTCTACAAACCAAGAATCCAGTTTATGTTATTGATTTGTATCGCTCTCATACTTGCCTCCTCTTCCTTCATTTTTTTTTTTCAGAAGGAAAGGCAAGAATACAAGCATTTCTAAAGACCAAAATGCCTCCTCTATTTTAAGAGAAGATTTAACTTTCATATTGAAAAGGATTAAGCATCTCTGGTGACAAATTGCTCCTTCTTGGTTGCTTTCCAACGCAAGAGATCTTGCACAGAGTAGAGCAATGAAGTGGTATAAACTACAACTTTATCATCAACTGAAACTCCAACTTAACTCTGATGGAGCTCCAAGCAGTGATGTACAGAGTCACTCAGGATAATTACATTTAAAATCCCTCCAGTTTCTGGCCAAAGGACTTTTAAATGAACTGTTTCAGACTTCTATCTACTTTTCAAGAATTAGAGAATGTCTTCACAGTGCAGGTAAACTCTCAAGATAAGCCCCGTTCTATCAGAAGCAGCATGGAAGAAAATGAACATAAGTTTACAAAAAAAAAATCTTGTTACTACTTCATAGGCTTAATAGCACGTTTGCTGTATGAGAGACTTGACAGATGCAGTTTTCCACAAGAATGAAGCCTTCCCACCACTTAGCTCTTCCTGAACTAAGCAAAAAGTTAAATAAGCATTCTTGATTGACTGATCCAATTTTGCTGATCCAATCTAAATAGTCTCCTTTTCATGGGGTGTGGTTTTTGCCAAAAGGGAAACAAACTTCTCAATTTCAAGACTTCCTGTGAATGTTCACTACCACTGACATTCTTCCAACTCTCTAATCCATACCACTCTCACTGAGCAGTCGCTTCCTCTTCCCAGGAAGCTAAATGAGAAGCTCAACCTAGATCAGGAGTCCACGCCAGTGTTCCCATCGTAGCCAGCACAGCCGAATGTGTCAGGCAAACACTGGAAATGTACAGCTTTAATATATCCTTGTCACTTGCCATGAGCCAAACCCTACACTGTGAGGTTATTTTAACATTAATGCAGATACTAATATCTACCCAGAAAAAGTAGAATGTGTGGAACCAGTTTCTGCAGTTCAAAATTGTTCCTGTGGTTGAAATAGCAACCAAACCCACGATAACAGACAGCCATGAACTATGTTTGACAAGCGAGTTAAATAGCACTGGAAGAAACCAATAGCTGAGTGCTTGCCATCAGAAATGGGAATATAGCCTTAAGGCAACTACAAACGGGCAGTTTGAGAGAAGTCATGGATGAAGACACATAGAAAGCCCTTCAGAAGTTACTGCTGAACACAGATAATAATCAGCCTGAGACAACTTAAGTCTCAAGTCAATCATTAATCTTCTAATGCCCCAAAAAATTCCCTAAGCCCTTCACATTGAAGCTTTACCTACACATTTCATAGTCAGAGACTAAAAAGATGACCAACCTTCATCTTGACCTACTGCAGACAGGTAAGTGCAGCTTTTCCTAGTTCATTTTCTTTGTTTCATTATGTACTACATGTACTTAGAAAAATATCTATGTATACACAGTGTATGAATACATTCACACATAAGAACTTGGCAGAAGTTACCAAGTTTTCCCCAGACAACTCTAACAAAATATTTTTGAAAGATATGAGGGAAAACACAGGATGTTGTGCAAAACAAGACTTTTCACTGTCTTACATAAACAAATGAGGTTTCAGGCAGCTTCCTTACTGCCTTTGCAGACAGAGCCTCCTAAACAAATAAAAGGTAAAGTACATTCATTAATAACTGTTGCATACAAAAGAGAAAATTAACAGAAAGGTGATCAAAGATGCAATTAGATATACCTATTTCTCATATCTTCAAACAAGTACAATTTTGTTTAATGTGGTTTCAGCTTCTTTGTTTTTAAAAATCTCTTACTGCTGTTGTTCCCAATATCTGTACTGGAATAGCAAATTGTTTTAAAAGACGGTTTCTTCTTTTTTCTAAAATGGCCTCAGTACCTATTAAGGTGCTACTCATTTAGTAACAAGTAACACATTTCATTTGTAGCACGTAAGGAAAGGAAGGAAAACTAAAAAAGAAAACCATTGTCTCCCTTCACATACCTAAACTGCTAAGAACAGAAGATATTTTGGTACACACATACAACATCGGCTTGTTATCTTCAAACTTCCAAACATTATTACTTCCTCCTCAGGGAATAACAAGAGTCTGCAGTCAAGAGAAGCTCAAGCATTTTTAAGTACATATTTTTCTAAATCCAATGACCCCGTGTTCATACAAACATCATGTCTCTGACTGAATCCAACACACACACTTTTCCAACCCTAAATCTATGTGTTCAGCAACAGTAAAACCCACAAGTCAGGACCAAGTTGGTAGTATATTGTCCTTTCCACAAAACCAAATTCTGCAAACTAACTCTTTATAGTCACGAAAGGAAGAACTGAGGAGCACTTTCAGAAATATTTCAAGATCACATGGCTAAGACACATACATGGCAAATTACGCCAAAACAGGCAGCTTACTTCTGGCCTAGTGTCAAGCTCTTGGGCAGAGCACATGTGCATCCTTTCCAGTCACTATCTTCTGCACATGCAGTCTCACATTAGCCCATGAACTCCATTCACTAGTAGTTTCTACTAAATCCATACCTATCCACTATACCTTCACCTATCACTCAACATGCTGTTGACAGTCCCAAGATAAGGCTAGATGTACACTCTTGCTTCCAAATGTTTAAAAAAAAAAAAGAATTTCATGAGGCAAGAACTAAAAAGCAAACAGAAACGATGCATTAAATTCCCCTCTGCCCTCATCTGTTCTGGATTAGGAACTTCTCAGGGCAGAGACCCACCACTTTCTTACATGTTATATGACTGCCATACATATCTATAGTGCTACATAAATTATATGTTCCTTGGAACTATGTCCTGGCTTGGTCTGGGAAGGGCCTTGCTCGCCTATGAGGTGTCAACCAGATGTTATGGAACTCAATGGAAAAATTCCGCCATCAACTGAAATTGGATCATGGATCAAAAAACAGGTAATAGCCTCATATTATATGTTACTCTCATGGAATAAATTAGGATAATATTATATAGAGCAAGGTCCATGAGGATAAAACATAATAGTATGTAACATGACAGCAAAAGCATGCACAGAATCATAGAATGGTAGGGTTGCATGTTTATTTAAGATTACCTATTACCGAACTACACAGAGAACTCTAGAGAAAAAAGTATCACACAATTTACTTATTTCTTGCTAAATTTTTAGCAGTTCCTAGAGGTTTTGAAAAATCCACGTTAGACTATGTTAGATTTCCCCAGCTTTGAAACAGTACTAAAATTCTGAAATACTAGAAGTGTGCTAAAGTCTTTAGGATTTTTTTAAAGTGACAGTACCAAAACTCACTTACCTACTACTACCTCTAATTCACGACCAGAGGAAGGGACACTTCATCATTTCGTCTTCCCCACCAGGACAAGGTAGAATCATTAACTTAATTTGTCCCTTGCAGCCAAGAACTGGGTCTTACTCTGTAACACCACTAGCAACTGCTGAGTATTTGCTTGTATCTGCTAAAATGCTCAATGAAATAATACAGTGACATTTAAATTGTTATTCTTAAACTTTAAAAGTTAAAAGTTGATAGGAACAGTTCACACCTACTGAGATGTGATTATGAAAACCCAATACTGCTTGCTTAGATGTTTCAAGACCAGCAAAATACCAAAACCTTGTATTAACTGTCTTTAAAAGCATGACAGATTCAGAGTGAGCTGTATATACCCATATGTACCTTAATCTAGGCTGAGTCCCTTACTTTTAGCCCAGCTCAAAAAGGGTACAAGCAGCTTCTGTTCTTCCTGACTAATCATGAACTGAGCACTGTCCCCCATGGACCAGCCACCAAGCAAAACTCAGCAGCCACATAGAGAGCCATCTGCTAGAGATCAGCTCAGCCTCACTGCTTCCAGTAACAGGATCCTCTCTCCTCCCTCCCTCTTAGTTCACATATCTTGACACACGAAACCACTTTCTGGAATCTTTGCCTTGTTACTTCTGTCATTTCACCCCTTCCATCAACAATGCCTTCAGCACATTTGAGGGCACAGTTTGTCAGAAGTTATCATACATGGCATCATTTATGCCAGTTAAACCCTCAGTTCTTGATGTGCATCTTCAATGATGCACTTTCCCTCCCCATTCCACTCACAAGCCAGCTAAAACCATCTGAAGCCTAAGTTTCAAAAATATTTCAAAAAATGCATTTACTATAGCTTCTAATTCATTTTAAGTTTCCATAAGTATCTTGCTGCTTAGTTTGCAATGTGTTTCTAATGCTACAAATCACTTTCTTCCTCATTACGCAACCTGAAACACATCAAATGAGTCTGTATTGTACCTCCAAAAACTGTCTTATTCATTTCACATGAGAAGGGAAAAAGCTTAACCCTGATTAGAGGAAATTGCACAGACAGAGACAGTGAGTAAGCTATGAGCAACTGTCCAAAGATTTTTTTTAACAAAAGAGAACTCAAAGAAGATAGTTTCCATCTGTTTTTATTAGCTGCAATATTGTGTGTACTTACTTCAAAACCTCAATAATCTAAACTAGTGGATCAGACTGTAAGAATGCTAGCCAAAGCGAAAAGGTTTTAACCTATTGCAGTATCCTATATAATTATACCTATATGCCTATATAGTAATTACGCATATCCACAACCATACATTAATGCCAAAACAGCCACTAAGTATATTATGAATACGGCTAAGTAGTGTACTCTTATTCACATACTTGAAGTACTGGCATATTTTCCTTTACTACTAAATTCAAGATAGTGTTTTCTGCTATTACACCAATAACTACATAATTGCCAAGTACATCACATCTACAGTAAATGGATACAATTAAGTTTCTAAATACACTTGTCCAGTTTCAAGAACGAGCTGATTTATACTAGTGTGAGGAAACACTCTTGTAAAATGAATGATGGGTAGAGTATACCAGTATGGCTTGGCTTTGCTTCAGTAGGTAAAAAAACCACGCATGCATTTCAATAAAATCCTAAGGAATAATTGCTGACACATTCTTCTCTGTGCATACAAGTATTAGAGAGTGAAGCACAAGCACCACATTGACAAAATTACTCTCATTGTCAATCACGTACAACAATCTGAACACTCCTATAAAATACTTGATAAAACAAACATTTTGGCAGTATACATACCCCTCCTCCTCCTTAGCCTTAACCAAAGCATCTGACAACCACAAACAGGATAAAGTATTTCTCCACACCTGAAAACACACTTTTTTTTTTTTTTTAAGTACCACTTACAAATACAAAGAAAACATGGGAACCACAGCAAACTTGTTTAATGGACTTTTTTAATGGTCAAATGGAATGAAATTTACACTATCTTCTCTACAGTGCAGAAAGATAAACCAGCTCATTTTTATTAGCATACTGTATGCAGATAATCATTAACACAACTTGTAATCCATATTTTACACACAACCCCGAAACAACTAAAAAAAACCCAAAAAAACAAACACCAAAACCATGTTGCTTGGTAAAAGTAATTTTCAAGTCATTACTCTTGACCATCATTCTTTTTGTAGTTTAGTTGCTGCAGGACTATGTTTTCCAGTTCTTTCGTGCCTCTGTCTAACCACAAACTTAACTGAATCACTCTGTGGATTGTGCATTTCTTTCTTAAAAGGCTTTGCATTTCTCAACCAAATATTTATGCTTTCAGCTCTTTCACAGTAAGTTTCATGGCAGCGTTTCAGTAACAAGATGGAGCATTTCCTCATAGACATAAAAACCTTAAGACCACCTCACATCATCATCTGGATGAATCCCATGTTAAGCAAATTAAACTTTCATAATGCATATTTTAACTCTTTCAGTTAAACAATATTTTTGTGTGCAACTGAGTAGCATACACCAAAGAACATATTTCTCATCACATTCCATGCCCAGCTGAAGGTTAGTAGATACTTTAAGCGACAAAAACTTTTTTTCTTTTTATCTGATCAACATAGTAGAAACTGCACATAGATGAGCAATGAACATATTTTTTCCTCTCATCAACTAACATTACAGTATTATCTTTCTTACCTTCTGAAAAAAGTCTTCCCCACTTTTCCCTTTGCCCTCTGCAGCGGCTGTAAAACAAAAGAAGGATTTGGTTACTAAATACATAGGAGAAAATGTACGGGTTTACATATAGAGATGATCAATGAGTATATGATACCAGGAACTTCCAACTCATGGTAATTCTGTCTCATTCAATAAACATTTATCAACAACTGACTAATACCCAGAACAAGCTTTTCTAAGTCACATGCTAAGAATGGAGTCCAAGCAGATGTTCATATTTGCATACTAGAGCTATAACATACTGATAGAGACTTTAGTTCAAGTAAATACGGTCATGTAATTCTAATTTTTTATTCACACAGGATACCTTGTCATGTAATTCTTCTAATAGAAGGATCGAAAGAAAGCCAGGAGGGCTCAAGATGTGCTATAGCAGGATTAAAAATTAGAACCAAAAAAAAAGAGCAAGCACTGCAGTAAGCAAGAGTCGTGTTAAAAATGTTTTTCCCATATCTTGCTATTTTTTTTATAATGCAGCTAAACACGGAGCTACTACAGAGGTTTCTTGAGACTGAGGAAGTGCCACAAAAATCTAAACCTTTATTTAGTGCTGTTAAATATTCCTTCCTCAATTGCTTGCTATCCAGTGAAAGTTTGCAATATGTACTTTCCACCAGTCAATGTTTATGAGCTATTACATTTTCAGCAGCTGAAAAACAAAAGGCAATCCTAGATACTGCCATGGGAAATAGTGCCACTGACAAACCAGAGCCATAGGCACATTTGAACATTTGGAATGATGTTCAAAAAAAGATGACTTGGAGTTAAAAGTGGCACTGGAGATGGCTACTAGTAGGGCTTGGCAACTAGGTCATGCATTACTTAGGCAGGGAAAAAGATCTTCACCCTCTTGACCCTAGGAAATTACAGGCTGAAAATCTTGACTTTGTGAAGAGAAACACCATCAGAAAACATTCTTCATAACCCTGTTTGGAGGGGAAGATACAAAAGAGAAGACCACTTTCTCACACTCAACATATACCTCTTCCAGTGTTAACTGACCCAGTGCAAGGGGCTAAGAATGGCTGAGTCCCAAGACTTCAGTTTCAGTGCAGATGAGGAGGCATCACGAGAGACATGTGCCAGCACACTGAAACACTCCCCATGCTCTGAGGCTGTACTGCTTACAGTGGGATATTTGCATTTACAGAAAAGCAAATACTAACAAAGGGAACATGGAGATTGTAAACTAAGTATAGGGTCATCAGTACGTGACAGACAGGGCCAACACTACCACAATGGCAGAACAAGCCATTATTGTAGATTCTAGCTCGGAAGTTTACAAGAAGCAATCTAGTAATTCATTCATGTCAAGGGCAAGTCCTGAATTAGGTCCTGGAGTACGTCCCATGTGTATTTAAACTTGTAATTGTAAACTTAGTTCGAGTTAAGTAATTGCACTTACGATACAGCTGTTTGCATATAGCTTATATTGTAGCTTATCCACGTGGCTATCCAAAACCTAGCAACCAATTCAAAACACAATAGCTCAAACTAATTATCAAGAGGATAATTTCCTTTTCTTTGGATAAAGGGTTGCCTCTAAACAGAGCTCCAAGTGCAAAAGAAGTTTCCTGAATCATACAGGATTACTGAAGAAACTCATTGCTATACTGACTTCTCTGCATTTCTATAGAGAAAGTCTCTAGCTCACACCATCACCCTAGCTTCAAAAATGTTTTGGGTACCTAGTTCTCCTCACTCTTCCAATTACACAAGCAAATCCAAACTCTTAAGTTATTAATTCAGCTAATGCTATGTAAGGACAAATGCAACTGAGCAGATACAGGCTAGAGGTGCAACATTACTGTTTCTCCCCAGCAGCAGCAATGCCACTACATTTGAAGTAAGCCTCTCAATAACAATACTTCAATATTACAGAGAAAGTCTACGTTAGGAAGTTTTTCCTAACACAGTTCAGGAGCACGTGGCATTTAACCCAAGCAGTCAAAGCAAAGGCAGTGAATGAAGCCTGTCAAGCATTCCTCTTGCTACAAAGCAATTCCAGATTCTGCAAATCCACAAGTTTGAGAAGGAAATAAAGTCTTCCTCACTCTCAAAATCCACAAGAGCCTGTAAACCAGTGCATGTTTCACCAAAACAAGGTTTTTTTTAGAAGCAAAGAAAATAACTGGGGAACATGTCAGTTTTTCAGATTTACAAGCTACATATACTAACACAAAAAAACCCACAGTTTTCTTCTGACAGCAGCCACTTCACAACTGCATCATGTTTTACAAGTTCTCCATAAACTCAAGAACACTTTTGGGAAACAAGGAGTACCACCACACTATTTCAAGTGAAACATGGGACAAACATGTTTTTAATCAGAGGATACAGGATAAACTGGCGATGAGAACATGACAGAGGCAAGGCTGCAGTTGCAGTTTTGAGAATAGACAGATTTTGCTCCAGCTGCAAACACATGATTTCTAAACTGCCTACAAACAAGAGATGGCTTAGATAATAGTAGTGATGCTCTGCAGGGCATTTAAACAGAATGCTGACAAAGCAAATTCCAAGCTTTTTTATTGTAGAATTATTTTTAATCTGAATCATTCTGCTGATCTGATTTATAGCTTGGCCCCACCAACAAATACATGGCACAACAGACGGACTCCAACAAGCACTGACAAAGAAGAAGAGAGAATAAGAATCATCCTAAACTTGGTTCTCAGAAAAAACAAAACCTATACAGAGAGTAGTAGAGTTGGAACAAACAGCACCTTAGGAACATATTTACTTAATAGTCAGTGGTTTTAGTTGTTACACCATACTACAGAAGCAGTCCTTCATTACAGCGTTTAAGCATGTAAGATATGTCTTATGATAACTCAATGTCAGATCTCATAATATGCATGAAAAGGCAGGGAAAACTGACTGACTGGTGGGTTCTGGAAAGGACACTGAAGTTAAAGGCCACAGTATCTTAAAGCATCTCTTTATGTGATAAAAATGTATTGCAATATATTAGTATTTTGTCACATCAAATCCATGATGAAGCACTAATTAATCCATGGAGAGCAATGTCTCATCATATTTCATACAAAATAGTTTTTATATATTAAGGTGGTCTATTCATTATTATCTCATTTATGCAGTGAATAAAACAAAATTCTTAGAATTGTGGCTTAAGGGAGGGAATTACTGTTTGATGGTACATTTCATCATGTCCAGGTTTTGGCTGGGAGTTAATTTTCTTCTTAGTGGCCAGTATAGCATTGTGCTTCGGATTTAGTGTGAGAATAGTGTTGATAGCAAGAACTAAAACATCACTGTTTTAAGCTATAATTAAGGATTTTTCAGTTCCCCAGGCTCTGCCAAAGCGGAGGTACACAAGAAACTGGGACAGAGTATATCCAGGACAGCTGACTCCAAGCAGCTAAAGGGCTATCCTGTACTACAGAACATCATGCCCAATATATAATGCGTGAAAGGGGGATGTTTGGAGTAATGGAGTTGGTTTTCCCACATAACTGTTAGGCATGACAGTGTCCTGCTTTCCTGGGGATGGCTGAACACCTGCTTGCTGATGGGAAGCACAGAATGAATTCCTTGTGTTGCTTTGCTTGAGTGCACGGCTTCTGCTTTATCTCTTTAACTATCTTGATCTCAACTCACCAGTTATGTCACTTTTATCCTTCTCCATCCCATCACAGCAGCAACTGTGTGGTGCTTAGTTTCTGGCTGGGGTTAAACCATGACACTTTACCAAAAAATACCCATAAGAATTTGAAAATAAACTACATACAGTATATTACATTTTCTTTCATGTAAGATGTTCTCCAGCTCTTTCTTGCTCTTACTCTCCCCTTCTCTTGATATAACTTTAGTACTAATTATATCAGTTCACTCTTTTCTTTTACTTGCTTCTTAACATTTGCTTTTTTATTTCTATGAGGAAAAAGTTCAGAAAAATTAAATTTCATCAGAAGCTTGTGAATTTTGAGATGCTGCTCACAATTAGACACATTTTCATCTATGCTCACCTCTAAACTAGGTACTTTTAAGAAAGTTTCCAACACGTATCTGAAATATTTACTACTCAAGTGAAATTATAATTGAAGCCTTCCTTCCTCTCCAAAGCAGGCAAAGACAGTTTTAGAGCTTCTGAAAACAGTAAGAATAGCCAAATACAAAGGGAAATTTACCCATTTCTTTCATAACTGAAAGCCTATAGAGATTTCGTTCAAACAAGACAAAACCAGCATCTTTAGGAGGGAAACGTGCAAAAGAAGCACTCTGGAGTTATGAAATTTACACACAAGTCACTGAAAGTTGAGCACATTTATAGTGAAAAGCAGACTGAGGGGAGACCTTATTAACATTTACAAATATCTAAAGGGTGGGTGTCAGGAGGCTGGGACATCCCTTTTTTCTACTGTATCTAGCAACAGGACAAGGAGTAATGAGATGAAGCTGCAACACAAAAAGTGCCATTTAAATGTAAGAAAAAGCTATTTCACTGTGAGGGTGAGGGAGCCCTGGCACAGGCTGCCCAGAGCGGTTGTGGAGTCTCCTTCCTTGGAGGTCTTCAAGACCTGCCTGGACATGTTCCTATGCCACCTCATCTAGGTGAACCTGCTTCTGCAGGGGGGTTGGATTTGATCAGCTCTAGAGATCCCTTCCAGCCCTACCATTCTATGATTCTATGTTCACTACAATGAGCTGCAATTTAGTAAGTCATTGAGGTTAACTTCAAGTGAGATAGACTGGGATAAAGTGTTAATTTATATTTAGGAAAAAAACCAAACCTGCCAGGTCATTACATTTTAAGCTCAATTTCTGTCTAAACAAATCTTGATCATATTAACCCTGACTCTCAAAATAAACCTTATCTTTGAAATATCATAGAGAAGCTTTTAAAACTTAGAACTGATGACAGATTATTTTAGTAATATTATTGTATTAAAATTGTAATACAAAACCCAGCTTTCTGCAAAAAAAACAGTAACTTTCCAAGTTCTCAATCACCCAAGAGAAAAAGCCTTTTTTGGGAGGCTGAGGGGACCATCAGTGTTGTACCTGTGCTGCATGGAAGACACAATGTAGCCTGTCTCATCATTAAATCCAGAATTAGCTTTCAGATTTAATAGACAAAAGTGTCACTAGTGCACTGAATTTACCATCATTAATTCTGATGTAGGAAATATCTCAACAAGTACACGTCAGTTACTTAACGGCTTACTAAATTCCACCTCAAATGCTGATTAAAAAGAACCTTTTAGAGCTTTCTGCCTACAGATGCAGGTCACTACAACTCAAATGTTCTCATTTGCTGTGAGAGTGTTTTTGAAAGACAAATCCAAACAGTGACTTGTGGAAGACTGACAGAGTTTTAGCTTTATAAAAAGACTTTCAGCCATCACAAGAAGAAGCCTTTACTGATCACTTCTACCTTGTGCTGCTCTGTTCTTCATTTGATGGCACGGCTTCCTGTGTAGCCATGGCAGGGGTTAGGTCTAGCTTTATACCTGGTAGAAAAAACAGCATTTGGTAGAATAGCTGCCTTCCTTGCTCCCCTTCTGGCTTAATTAGCTGGGAAAGGCTGAGAGAAAGAGACCTTCGGGGTTCCCTTAGCTACCAGCTCTGGCATACACTAGATGAAGGTGTTCAGGCAATTACAACTTCAAGAAGCAGTAGCAGACAAAACTATTTTTTCGTAGTGCTTCTCCAGAACTGCAGGGTCCTCTGCCTGCAGGGTCAGGCATCACAAATGTGGCCCATGCAGAAGAAAAGCCATCTACTCTGTATCCTCATTTTACAATGGAGGTGCCAATGAAAGTAGCCATTGAATTTAATGAATTTAACAGTGACAACTGCTTACCAGTGTCTCTAATGACATACTGGAGCGCATCGGTACCATGACAAAACCTCTAGACGAGCTCTACAAAGCCATGCCTGGTTACCCACCTTTGGAGACCACTCTACCCTTCTGCCAAAGGTCTTTGTTCCAAAAGCAGATTTGAGAGAAGTCACAAACCAAATAGTAATTAGAGTGCACTAACCTTTAACTGACAAACTGATTCAGCTCTGACAACCTATGCTACTCAGGAAACACTGTTTTCTTAGAAATAGTATTTATTTATTTAATCATTTAACTGACTTTCACAAAAACTAGGATTATTTTTACACAAAATGTTAACATTGCTTTCAGAAATAGAGACGAAAGGCTATATAAATGTGCATAATATGCAATTTATATTTAAGCTGTACTCTGTTTATTATAACTTCTTCCATAGCATGAAATATTTTATATTAGGTTTTTGCTTTTCAAGATGTATTAGATGGCTGAGGTTCCATCCAATGCAAATATAAAACAGTTGTAACAGGTGTTAACTATTATGGTATCCTTGAAGTATACTACTTGTCTACTTAACTACCAAATCATAAAAAAGCCCAATTGTAATTTCTTCTAAGTTCACATGGAAAAATGAATTTGAATGTTTACTTAAAATATTATTTTAATCACAAAAAAAGTTACAATACAGGTCACACTTTACAGGAACTGAACACAGCACACACTGATTAAGTCTTGTTTAAATGAATTACTGTAACCTTGATGATATCACATCACACTTGCACCTCATTTGCACAACTCTTCAGTTTATTACTGAAAACAGAACGTAATACATGTTTGTGAATAGGCCTTAACATCTAATAATATCAAAACTTCTTCCTCTATCTGCACCAAAAGATCCCATTTGTAAGAGAGCTTAAAAGCATGTTCTGCTCTTCATGTTTCAGGTATGACGAAACGGAATAATTTCTTGCATCAAAACACTGTTTAACATGAGAAGTAACTAGTTGCTACTTCATATTTAGCAAGACAAATCAATTAACAGCATTTCATGAAACTGTAACGTTGTGAAGGTCAGTAATCAATTATCTTTTAACCTTCCTATCCATTGAATGAGAAAGCCTCACACTATGTATGTTGAGATTGTCCTCATATTAATTAGAATTGGGGTTTTTTTCTTCAATAGCAAAAAACTTCAAAACTTCAATAGCAACAGGTTAAATATACAGCCAGGTTGGTTTTTATTTATTATTATTTTGTAAATAAAATGAGCAGTTACTCATACAGAAAGCCTAAATTGTATCTCATAAGTTACCAAGCTGGTTTTCATACAAACAAAAAACTCCCAACAAAAACATTTTCATTGAACCAAAACCCCCTTACAAAAAGATTATGTTTTCTTGTGCACAAAGTCAGACACTAACCCATACATACTCTGCGAGCTTGCTTGTATCAAGCCAAAATAAAGAATTCTACCCCAATGGCCACAGAATTCAGCCAAATTGCTGAAAATATGCCTTTAGGAACAAAAAGATAGAGCACACGTTGTTAGAGAAATGAAATCTGACCTTAAATTGAATTTGTTGAAATCCAAACCAAACAATTTTCCATTTTTCTTCTAGTTTTACAGCTAGTCTCACTTCCGGTTTCCAGCTTAGAAACTAACAAGTTAGAGAGACAACTCAGCCACAATCAATGGGTCTGGCAAAAAAAAAGTAACAAGGCCTAAACAAACAAGATCTGTACAACAAACAATCTTCAATACTATCTTTCAAGTGGCTTTTCAGTAGCATTATATATTTTTTCCACTTATTATTTGTTATAATAAATTTCATGAAGTAACTTTGTAGCCATAGACATCTCAATACTGCAGGGTCTCAAGTGGCTTCATAAATATGATCAGATTTTCCGAAGTCAATGAATGGAAAATCAGGCACTTTATTTTTTGCATTTAAAGAAGTTAAAGTAACTTTCATGTTTTGAGGATCCTCACCATAGACAGCAAAGAGTAAAACCACAATGTCAATGCAAGGCATCAGGAATGGGGCATTCAGGGGGATTCATGTGAAGAGAGACAAACCTCCCAATACCCAAGAAGTTACTGGTATGCTCAACAGCCAAGAAAATTAGCAAAACTATACCTGTCCACATACTATGATGACAAATTTATTGTCAGGATTTACATGTTCTTGAACATTACAAGAATTAGCCATTGTCTACATACCCTGGGACAAAAGGACTCTTGCACTGAAGGTGAGAATGGGACTGTCACCTTCTATTAGGAAGTGAGGGGGAAAAAAGAGATCTGAACAATGCAAACAAAAAGATAATCATGATGGAAACGGAAAAATGTTTATTTGGGAGCATTCTTCTGGTACAGCAGCCAAAGAAGAATTGGAAGAATTTCAGCATGCTCAGTAAATGACAATAAATAGACTGTTAGATATCTGGACATTTTTGGATGAGTTCCACTGTACCTCCCTCTGCTAGAAGCAACTTGATACACAAGCTACTTAAGCTATCCATAAAGAAGGCAGATGTGCTGTTACTTGTGACAGACATAATTAACTCTGGGGGAAAAAAAAAAAAAGCTGACTGACTATAGGATACTCATTCTGCTGTTGAACTACGGTGTCTATGAGGCCCCTGGAAGTCCATGCATGGTCTATGGCCTCTTTATGGAGTCCCTGCTATCTGGACAAGATTTCTTGGATCAAGGCCTATGTCATCCAAACACATATATTAACACATAGACAGATAAAGACATTTTTAATGGTTCCCTTAAGCCCACACTTACTTTCAGACACAGAATCATGAGAACTATATGGGTATATGCCTTAAGTAGAGTATCTGGTTTTTTTTAATAATCTTTTTTCCCCGCGTACTATATTAAAATTAAGATTTCTGGCAAATAACCAAAACCATTCTACAACCAAAATTGACCAAATTTCATTCGTCTGTCATTTGCAATGAATAAAGGGAACCACAGAAAAAAATGAAAGCTTTAAATTAACTCGGCTTACTTCCACTACCTCTGCACACATTACCAAGAAAGAACACAAGAAAGAATCCATATACGCTCTAGAGAACAAGAGACATACATTTGGGAAAAAAAAATCCTAGATATTTGTGTCTAGTTTCCATAAAGACTCCAAGAATTTGGTGACTGGTAGCATCAAGGAGAGAAAAAAAAAAACAAAACAAAAAATATTTACATTGAAGTCTACTCACCGTGCCAGTTTCCAACCTGCCCATCAATATTTTTAGAGTTGCATAATTGTAAAAGTCTATCTAGAACCAATAATCTAATGCATAACAACTGCAAGATTTAGATAGACAACAACAGATTTTTCTAATTGTGCAAAACAAATTTATCTCTAGGGAAAAAGCTGTGTGCCAAGTCTCTGCACGGAGAAAGTCTGTTTGTTTCAGTATTTTTTTTTTTATAGTCAAGTCACAGATTGAAAGCAGGCTGTGAAGTTGGGATTGCTATGGAAGCCCCTTTTTGCTTGTTAGAAATCTCTTCTTTGAAAGGTACACGTGAGTCTAGCTCATCCATACAACCACTGAATGCGTCCTTAGGCGGCGTGGAGCACAGTCAAGTGCATGGCACAAGAATTAGGATTCTAATGAAGATAATGAAGTGAACGCTTAACTTCCTGTCAGCTATTCTGAAGAACAAAGCCAGGAAAACATAGTAGCTGTCAGCACTGTATTACCTGATCAAAACTACTCTATTAGCTGCCTCAGATTTACACTTGTTCAATATTGAAGCTCCAAACACCCTGTCATCTCTATTACTTTGCTTCTCTTTCCTTGCCTATGCAAATCCCAGTAATAAAATTTCCCCCTTTTCTGCTTCAGATTGTTATGGTAGAACTGCAATCATATGTCAGGAAGAGGTCAACAAGCAAATATGATTACTGGCAGTCTATCCCAACACTGTGCAAGTCAGTTCTTCTGCTCTGTGCTTTAACACACTGGGTTAAATATTTCTGGTAGTCTCTGCAGTCAAGGAGTTCTGCTGCTTCCTACAGTAGGTACGCCAGCTGATGTTACCAGATTAAGTTTTCTATTTCCTCTTCCTTTATCCAAACTTCCATTACTTCCTTAGTTTGATTCTAGAATTCCTACATTTTTTCCTCACCTTTCTATTTCTCACTGTTAAAATCTAGGTTCAAACCCAAGCCTCTTTTCCCTTAGAACACACAGTTACTCAACCATAATCTGATAAACCAAGAGTCAAGAGCTGCTTTGGAAGTCTTCATATAGCCTTTTCTCAAAAAAAAAACCAAAAACCACCCACACTCTTTTGACCAACAGAAATTTAAGCAACAGCCCTGCTTCTGGGAGTAGCATCTGGCTTGTTGAAAATGGTTTTGTTTTTTCAAGACGTCAGTTAAGTTATTAGCTAAACACACAGCTTAAAGATTTTCCTTAAAGCATGAAGAGCCTCAAGCTAATGCAAAGATTCCATTTCAAATTTGTAAACACTTGAACTATAATGTAAAAGATGAAAATTTTAGGAGGATATCCATGCAGAAAGTATACCCAGCTGTAGGTAAGGAGATTCAAAGGAAGAAAGAATTCAAGACAGGGAATCCCAGCTAGAGGGCTGCTGCTCATGAAAGATCCTGGATATTTTTACGAAACAAGACCAGTTAGCACATAAATTACATTTCAAAATTTGAAATTATTTCTTTATCATCAGGACTTAAATAAAACTGAAGTTCCAGATCTAATATACAAAGCTGGACAACCTAATTGATGTGAGCAAACTGAGATTTCCTCTCAAGAACAGAGACCTAACTTCTCTTAATTTTTTGCCAAGAGATTCCCAGATTTCTATCATCAGATTTCTTTAATTATAAGCAACATTTTTCTTCCCTTTAATCAATGGACAAAGACAGCTTTTCAGCACCTAAATATTCTAGTAGCTGAACTGAACCTATTTCATATTTCTCGTAAGACAGAAAGAAATTGTATCTGTGCTCCCGATAATCCCTTTTTTGACAAGTGCAACTAGCTAACACTGTCAAATACAATGAGAGAGTTTTTTTAAGCTACATGGCTATTTGCATGAGTTAAATCCCACGGCTCATGCTGAATTTGGAGACCGTTGTTAACCCATAGGAGATATTTATCAAGATGAAAGGATGGAAGACAAGGACCTATCTTTTAGGCTCTAGCATTTTTACTCTTCCCTGCAGCCTAGTCACCATAAACCACTCCAGAAGGGACAAGACACCTGATTGAGCTACCCTCATACTGTCACATGTCTTAAAATAAGCTTAAATTAATGTTTTGACTCATCAGAATTAAAAGAAGTAAAGCTTGGCATTTTTATTTTTTTTTTTTTTATAAAGCTCTGCAGTGGAACCACCTTCTTAAGTCACTGGATGTTTGAAGAATCAAAAAAAGCCCTTGAGTGCCTCAGGAGGCAGAAGCTTTCTCACTGCCAGTACCCAGCAAATCCAACTCTGCTCCCAAGCCAGAGTATCCATTTAACAGAACTTGCTGTTTACAGGGGGAATGAAAATCATAATATTCCAAGTGCCTCAGGGGCTGACAGAGGATAACTGCCAAAAAAAGAAGGAAAAAAAAAAAAAGCTCTGCTCTCAGCAGATTGATGGCTGGGGATATTCCTTCTATTTGTTTAGCATTCAACTTTCTCTCAATGCACAACCACTTTTCTTGTCAGGTATTTGTACAGATACTGTATGATTCATTACAGGGGAGGGAAGACTGTAGCAAGGCTGTAAAAAAAAATTAGAAACAAAAACCCTACAGATTTGGATGAAAACGTACATGATATTTTTCTGATGGCTCTGCTTGTTATGAGTCATTCACAGATGTGGAGTTACAGGAGAAAAGCCAAGATTAAGTCAAAGACAAAGCTTTATGCAGGAAACCAGTTTACGTCTGTTGCAATACAGGTTACATACTGAGCTACAAGGGGGGAAAAAAAGCCTTTTCAAAGAGTAACGAGACACTGCGTGTATCTGAAACCATTATGTACTCAACCAGATTCCACAAATACATAATTTTTTTTTTTTTTTGAAAGGAGAAGTGTCTTCGTTTTCTAAAAACCAACCAACTCCACACCCTCCAGCTTCTGGATGCAATGGACACATTTGGAGACCAAAACACAAATAATTTGCTTTTTCTCTCCAAAAGACACTTGCTTTTCATTTCTGTCTATCAAAATTTTAAAAAAACCTAACAACCCAAAACACAAGTTCTGTATCCTTTTCTAGGCATCTGAGCTGCTGTTTCTGCACATTTACACAGCAGGTAACACCTTATACAAAAGTAAACACTCTTGCATCCACATGGTCAGGCTCCTTTGCATTATTTTTTTCCCCTTAACCTGCGCATTCTGAATGTCTGACTTGTTCTATTTTGTGTTGATCAGTTTGAAAACTGATGAATCACCTCAGATGTAAGTTCCTCCCCAGATTTTCTTTCGCTTTTTGCTTCACATCTCTAGTCTCCTTGCAAAGTATTTAGTACTTAGGTCAAACATTCGATAAATATTGTCTTACATGTAATTGGCATCACAAAAATAACTTTAGATATCTGTTTGGTAGCTAATACATTACAAGCCGATACAATTTCATTTCATACAGAGGCATAAAATGCCTTAATATTTCAAGTATAATCAAACCCAATTCAGTTTTACTTTTAGTACATTCTAATTCCAGGCTGTAAGACTTGTGACTTCAGAGGAATTCTAAAAGGGGGCTGTTAAAAGCATAAAATAAACAGATTTATGTAAGTACAGGCATAAGCAGTGAGCCAAGGCACTTAACTATGCACTTAAAAATAAAATGGAGAAAATACAAAACCTCATACTTCAACCCAGAAGGCACAGATCATATTTTAAAATGTAACTCAATTTACAGCAATGGAAATATCATTTCACACTACCCACTGTTTTAAAGACAGCAAAAGATTGCTCTAGTTTCTCTTATTCTTAGATATCACCATAATCTAGATAGCATTTGGATAACACTCCATCTGTTTCACTCAAAAATAAATGCAATTGGTTCCGTGTATTGCAAAGTAATGTGCAAATAAAGTGAAAGTTGCGAAGTAGCTGTCTAGGGAGAGTGAGATGGATCTCCTCAAAGCATTGGGGTAGAAGTGAAAATTTACCCATGCATCAAGTTTAAAGCTATGTATTACCAGAACAAAGTATGCACTAGTTGGTAACCCATTTTTCCATACATATAGCTAGGCAAGGAAACCAAGTTATGTTTCAGCATTAAAACACAGCTATACGACTTCGCCAAACCAAAGTTTACTCACAACACCAACATCTTTCTGTTTTCAAGAAACTAAGGAAATGAAGTCATTGTTTAGGTAAGATCAAAGCACAACAGAAGTCTAGACCCTTCTGGTAAAGGTGAAAGTTTTATTTTCACAGCTGTTTTTATGGCCACATTTTCAGCATCTACATGATTTTTTTTCTTATGAACAGTTCCCATATTAAACAACACAACTGCTATATACAGCTGCCAAAGCATTAAACGATTCCATTTATGCCTATGCATATCAACCAAAACATAGAAACACACATACACAGAGTGAAGAAAGAATGTCTTGCTGTATAATCAGGATTTCTAGTTACAGAACAATTCACAGAAAGACAAAAGTCTGCATAGGGTTACATTGCAGTGGTACAACTTACCCAGGACACAAAGAGTTAGCATCCATACCACCTCAAATCATGCCATGTCAGAAGATATGGATGCTTTAACTGTTAACCATGATTTATTAATTTTGACTTCAGTGTTATGGACTGCTTAGCAGAAAAGAGGACAGAGAGCTTAAGACAAGCAGAAGTAGTCTTATTTTAGAGAATTAGACAAAAAAAAAATTATAAGTTATATAAGTTTAATCCCCTAAATTCAATTGTTCCATTTCCATGTAGGAAATGCTACCTAATTCTTTACTGAGGCAACACTACAGATATAAGCAGCATTGGACTGAGACACTGCATAGAGCCCGAAAAAGAATAATCTAAAAATCTAATAAATTTGCTTTAAATTGGCACCAAGAGCACCTTCTTACGGTCAAAACAAGGCAATTACACAAGAAATTCTGCTCTTTATATTACTAATGTGGTTTTCGAAGTGTATCATCTTCCTTGATACGTTTGCAGAGTGGTAGCAAACCCTCGCAGACTTCAAGTTAAAAATAATTACATTTTTACACCAGTTTTCTAGTTAGTTTTTCATCAATGACTACAGAAAATGCACAACAAATTCTTTTCTCTAGAGTGAATGAAGAGCTGAAGGACAGGAGGATAGATCTTTTTCACTGGAGACCAGTTACATACTGCATTCAGTTTATTAAATATGATTTCAGAAAAACTAAGTATTTTTGACAAACTAACTGCAAGGGTGGCATATAAAAGCAGAATTTCAAGCTACATGAGCATTCTAAGAATGCAGGATAATTCAAGTATTAGGAAGTTGAGTTCATGTTGTGTTTTTACAGAGTCAAAGGAAAGAGACTTGGGTTTAAAAAATAATATATATCTATTTGGTAGAATGTACAATGATATCTATTCAAATGTCACAGTGCTACTGAGACTTTTAAGTCTCATAAGGACCCCAAAGCACTTTTTGAAGCTAAATACATAAGTTAGAAGCATGTGTTACTAAGAATATATGGATGATAGAAAATTGATTAGAAGTTGACTACACCATTCACCTTAAAGCACTGACGTAGGCTGTTAGCCATTTTCACATGGGCACTCCTCCAAAATTTAGCCTGACCTGAAGAGGAGAAAAACTAGTCAAGGACACAAATTTTGCAGTACTTGAAGAAATCAATGTACATCAACATGCTATTGGAATAAAGATTATCACCAACTTCTATCATAAAAAATAAGCCCTGGACCCTTTTGTCCATGTTTCCATACACATAAACGTGCCCCAGTCAGGTTTTTTTTATTGTCCAAAGTATGTGTTCCGAGATGTATAGCAATACAAAGCTTCTCCTACCCTAATGCTCTTCACAGATGGCCCTTTAGCCAGATCTATTAGCCACAAGACTCCTTGTGATTTCTACCCCCTAGAAGCAATGTCCTGCAATTGGGCAGCGCAAGTGTTCCCAAGAGGCTGCAAAGTCCTGGCAACACCTTTGAACTGCTACACTTGATACATGTCAGAAACCTCACTTGCACTTTTCAGTATCCAGAAAGCAACCCTGCAAGGAGGACTGAAACCCCTAACAGGTATGAGCACTCAAAGCAAATAATCACAAAACAGCTGTGAGTATCAGACTAATTCTAAATAAACATTTATGAGGATACATAACAAGGTTTGGAGGCCAGCCTTTGTGCACTGATGAATCTTTTATTCAAACTTTATTAAACTGAGTGAAGCATTTAAGAAACACTCAGGAAGTGGAGAGCTGTTTTGAACTTACGTTGCCTACACAAACAGGCCCACACAGAGAGGTACAAAACATGTTACTCAAATCCTCTTTTTACACAAGCAAGTCATTGCCTACAGCATATTAACTCAAAGACTAGTATCTAGCCCCCTGCTAGGTGATTTGTATTTTTATGGACACACAGCTATTCCGAAAACTACGTTTACAAGATATACATAAGCCAGAGAAATTCTACTAAAGTACTTAGAAAACCTCGTGATACGGCACAGGAAATGCTTAAGCTAAAATGAATGACCACAACTAAAAAAGAAAGCATTGTTTTGTGGTTAGACAACTGTAATCGAGTTACGCAACTCATTTATCTAGTAACCTTGATTATTTCCAAACTTAAAGTTCCTCTTTACCACTTTTAAGACTCAAAGACTCCTACTTAGAAGAGCTGATGGAACACCAAAACCCATAAAGTTCAAGAAAAATAAGACTGAAAGGAACTTGTAAACTTACAGATATAAAATGTCAAGTGTCGGGAAGTGAAAAAACTACAACAAAGAATGTGCGATTTCTGCCAAATGCAGGAAAACAAACGATAAAGAGTAGGGAACTAATATTTGGCCTACTCCTACCTCCAGTTCCTGTGTGGGAGATTTAGTTCAAGAAATACTGTTTTTACAAACAAAAACAGTATTAAGTAACAAGTTGTTAGTACAGCTGATTTAATGTAATGCTCTTTTGCAGTGTAACTTTCTACCAATTCTACTCAGTGTAATTCAACTCAGATCCTTTCAGTAGCTCACATGAGTGTTTCTTCTTCTGTGTCACATGGAATATCAACTGCTTTTTCAATATCTATGCAGTAATCCAGTAACTTGGTACACAGGAGAAATAAGGAAGTTAATAAAAACCTGATCTGAAGCAAAAAGTTTTAATACATTATAATGCATATTTATAAATGACCCGAACATGACTTACTATTTCAAAGTTATCTTAGTCTGATAAACAATACAATGCGTGTCTCAATGACAATATGACTTAAACTATCATAGAAAGCATTTAGCACATCCCAACATGACATTTACCAGCATGAACAGTGCCCTTGAAGTCTGTATTTACATTCTTTTGTACATATACTCAGTATTAAAGCAAAAAAGCTTCCAGCTAAGTGCCATTTCACTCAGGTGACATACCACCATCCTCCTCTTAAAAAAAATTGCTCTAAGACAGTCCACAATACACTGTATAATAATTAAGGCTTACAGCTCTTTTGAATTAGAGCAGATTTTAAGTAGTGGAGTGACAGACAAAAAAAATCTTAATTCTTCATCACTAAACACATAATGATGTTATCACTTATCAGAGTAAAGCCCTATAGACTAAATGTTGTGTATCACCTTTTGACATCTACTTGCAAAATGCACTGGTTCTTACAAACATTGTCCATGTGTTTCATGCCTGCATAGAGCTTCAGCGAAAACATTTGCTTTCTAAGCTACATGGAAATCTCACTAAGTTTGGAAGGAATGTCAGTGAACCAATGACAAAAATCATGTCTGCTTTAAAACCTTGCTGTTTTCCCTGCCAATTTGTGTTCTTTGGCGTAGTGGCAATTAACTGACATCATTAATGCACACATGCAAATCTAACTGTTGAAGCTCAGTTGACATAGTACAATAGCCTTATTTTATTTATCAAGGAGCATAATGTCACTCTGAAGGCTTGACAGTGTATAAAACCAAAACTGTGGCCAGCTGTTGGACAAAAAAGAAAAAAAAAAAACAACCCCACATTAAACAAATTATCCAAGAACATATAAAGGTTAGATCACTATGGCAGTAAGACTGTTACCCATAGGAAATCAGACATTTAACAAGTACGTAAGTACTGAAGTTATTTTAAAATAGGTCAAGAAATAACTAGCCTAAAAGAGCAACTTAAATGTCAGCTAAGCCTGGCAAAAGGAAACATATTATCCAAAAGCCATTTTAAAGAAGCACAGCAAACACACAATCAGAGAACACTAAAAGCTACTGTTTTTGAGAGTAATTCTAGCCAGCAATGGTAAAAACAAGTAATATCATAAAAAGGACTTCTTTATGTATGTACTCTGTTTGCTCCCATGAAGTACCCATGTTTGATTTATACAACATAAAATACATATGAATTATTTTCAATTCCATTAACTAAATGATTTACAATTTACAATAACCATATCTGTAATCAATACGTGGGAAAACAGGACCACTGTTTGAACACATAATTTCTAATTCAACAACAGTTTTGTTTCAAATAGGAAAGGGTCTTTGAAATACAAACCTTCCTAAAGAGATATAGTCCACTTGAGAGCAGGGTAAAGTAGCTTGAAGTCAATATTCCAAGACACAAGCATGTACTGGGGTCAGGCTTCTGGCATCATCACCATCACCCTGAAGTATAGACTGGTCAATACTCCTTATGTGCTTGTATTTGGTTACTGTATCCCCTAAACATCAGTTAGCAGCTGACTTAAAACAAAGTAGAAACTGCTCTAGTTCCTAATTAGATGCAATCCATAAATACTGAAAAAAAATGATTTAGGTTTTCATTCCCTGTCGAAGTCTGTTTTAAGAGAGTAATATAAGAAAATGATAAACAATGAGTAGCAGGAGTATTAAAGTGAATTTAAAGCATAGCTTATCTAAAAGGCAGACACACTATAACTCAGTGTCACTGTCTTTAAGTCAGGTGATTTTTAAACACCAAGTTGCAACACATGAAGGCAAGTATTACAATCGTAAAAAATCTGAAACACTTCAAGTCCTCTGCTGCTTCCTCCAGGCTTTATGAAGTCCTCACAAAAGAAGGTTTTCACATCTTGGGTGAGATTCACACTTTGGGCAAGTTCTGCAAGCTCACTGTACCCATTAACACTTCTTACTCTTCGAATTTAAAGAATTCCTTCGTCTAACCACCCTCTTGAACTATGTGTTCTACTTAATATATTGAGCCCTTTGCCTCAATTTCAGCCTTCATATTCTAACCCAGTGACTCAGAATGGAAAAATGCAAAGCCTAGAGCGTTGCTGAAAAATACCACTAAGTCATATAGGAGACTAAATAAAATCAATCCAACACAAAAACACAGAGGTGTGCCACCAGCTGAAAATGGAAAAATTTAAGAACATGTATCTTACCTAAAAATATCAAATCTTACATTTTTTAATTTCTTTTTTTCCCCTAAGACAGGAAGGAGAGGATAAATTATGGAGCACTTGCATCGCAAAATGACTACTTCTAAGGAATAGAAGAATTAAACACGTAATTACAGTCTTTGCTCTTCACCATCCAAAGCAAGGATATAGAAAGCTTTGCAGCAAAACATAAAGTGTCCACAAAAGATTCCTGGCATTCCTCTTACATGGAAATAATATAGATCAAGAACTTCCACAACATGAACTACAGCTTCATGCACTGCAAACCAGCCATCAGAAAAATACTTCATGTAGTTAATAAATTATTAGCTTTAAACTAAGCAGAAAGGGAAAATTGAAGATTTGCTGCTGCAATTCCTCAGTTAAAGGTTTGGACAGTTTATGTTTTGTGAGTCTTTAAGAAGAGTAAATAATACCTCAAAGCTGTAAAAACTACACGTGACGAGAAAAAAAGTTAATAATACCTTAAGTTAAACTAGTAGAGCTTTCTTGCAAATACATCATACTGGAAACACACACTTCCAGACATGAGGTATTTGCATAAGAACTTTCTTGAAACTTACAGGAGCCCCAGTTTGGTAATCTAAAAATCACAGAGGCACTGTGAAAGGATAGGGACAAGTTGCAGAGAGAATTCAACCAGCAGCTCAATCTTCAGCTCTGCCATCACACTGCAAATGCAATATGAGAGAAAAATGAGGATTTTAACATCAGAAAAATCCTCCCTAAAGTACAAGTGTCCACTTTGAATTAACAGCACACAATTACATTGACTGTTCCAGAAAAATTGTGAACACAGCCCTACCTCCATACAATAAGTATCAAGCAAAGCCTCCTACTATTGACTTGACTTAACTGGGCTTTCCTAGAGTTGCAGTTAATCCATAGGAATTTCCCAAGTTTCTCAGCAGAGACTACAAGTCATTTCACATGAAGCTTGTCTTCATTGTTTAAAAAAAAAAAAAAAAATCCAACAAACAATGTAACAAGTTCACATACGGAAATATAGACCTGAGATTCAGAATGTCATCTCATAATACTGATATCTACATGTTCTAATAAAGAACATACAAGGCATACACTTTATTTGGCCACAATCTAAAAGACACCCCTTACCATCAGTACTACTTTTTCTTGAGCTCAAGAATATTACAGAAGCGTAACCACCAACTACACACAATATTTACACACAAGTATAATGCATCAGATGCGGCTCCAATGTTCACACCTCATACAGTTCCATTATTTGAAAATCATTTTTTCTACCACCTGCTTGAGAAACACATGACAGTATTGGGTTTTCTACTCTGCAAAAACATTTATCACTTAAATTATGCCTTTAAGCTTCTTCCTTTATCGTGTTTTTACCGGTGTTACTTCAACAATTTCAGCTGTCGCCAAACTAGAATCTCACTATTGTTTGCTTCTTTTGGCACGTTAGTAAAAACAATGAGGCAGTGCATATAATTCAGTCTAATTAAGTGGTACGGACACTAGTAGATTTTTCTGCAAGGATAAGCATCTAAGTTTATAAACTATTCCTTTTCATTAGACACAGAAAAGCTCCCAAAGCTGTCTTGACATACAGGAAACAACATTGCAAAGGCTGTAAGTCAAAAAAGCTCACAAGATTCACAAAGTCTCTACAAATTTCAGTCATGCATAGCAACAACAAAATCCAGAATTAACAGAGGTGAAAGTTTGGATCATCTACTCCATTTCTAGAGTTTATAAAGCTATTATTATCAAGCTGGTCTAAAAAACTTTTCAGCTCCGTAAGATGCTCTTCTGAAAGCATGAGACAGCTTGGTACTATGAACCCACAACGTTGGGCAAAAATAATTTGCAGAAATGGATAAAAGTCTTTTTCATAACTTGCTTAAAAATAACAGCCAAATCTAAGGTATCAGAAGAAATACTTTGGTTTAGGAAGAAAACAAATTTGCTTCTGCTGCCTAAGCTGTCATAATGCAATGTTTACCAGTTCAGTGCTTGCATGAACCCACTTGATCATAGATTAGAGAGGTTTCATCAGAAAAGAAAACTGTTCATACATTGCTAGCTGATGTATTCAGTGTGGATGCTCAGACAGATGCCAACCTTTGCTTCACAGTAATTTAGCAGTTCCTGTCAAAAAGCCTTACAACAGTCTGTATTTGAGCAAGTGAAGGCAATAACACGCTAGTTTGGACCTGCAGTCTATCTGGGACAGTAATTGCTATTTACAGAAGAAAGTAGTGGAGTCAGAGTACCTTAAAAAAGTTGTCACATAATAACTTAACTAAAAAAAGGTATCTTTCTCCTAAACAAGCCTCTCAATCTCTTCTGTCCTCAAAAGTGTTGGCATAGTATACCTTTAAACTCAATAAAGCTAAACTCAAACTGTTCACAAACTGCCTCTGCATTTCTGAACATGAACTAGAGATACAGCCCAAAAGAAGAATGTCTGAGATTACATCACTTAAGAATTACAAGAGACCACAGTGAAAGGTTTTTCTATTCTATAATTGGAAGATACTATCATGTTTTAACTTCTCTCGATGCTAAACTCCTTTGCAAGATATCAAATTAGACATTAACAAAGCATTCTTATTGCTTTATTAAAACCACAAAGGAAGGGACAAATTACAAGATAATGCTGAACATTAAGGACTTGAAAGTGTTCCAGAATAAGAAGCTATAATTTTACCACTGCCATCACACTACTAGGTAAAATTGATCTATCTTAAGAATATGTATATTCTCTAATTGTTTTTAATCATTTGCAAGATATTAAGATGAGCAGTAAAACAGCACAATACTAATACCTTAAAAAGAATACACGGCTTTCCTCAATCCTATAATCTTCGAACCTCCAGCATCATCTAGAAAATTACAGGAAGTATTTTATGTTTGTTGCTTTTATCTTTAAAGCAGAACGGTGCAGACCAATAATGAATGACACAGTGTGCAGCTCTACATCATGGTCCTCCAGTTTAAATCTTTACTATGGAAGTCAATATGCACCAAGGCATCTGAATTTGCTTCATTTCTGCAAGTAGAGAATGCATTAGTCCCAATGGTCTTCCCACTGCCTCTAATCCAGCAAAGCAGATCTAATTAATAGGAATAGCCGTCTTCTGACATCAGCACTAAATCTCCCTACTCAACAAATCACACAGAAAGAAGACTAGGTAACAAGGAAAGTATTTAAACCAAAACCTACATTCAAATACATGTTCACCAAAGATCTACTCCCTCTAAAAGGGCAGGTTAGGAGAAGAGGGAAGAAAGCTGAACATACATCTAATGCCTGAGGGTCCTCAGCTCCCCAAGCCTGCACTCACACTAAGAGGCAACAGCCCCAAGTCTGTATAACAGCTGCAAAAACGCCACATGTTCTCCAGTTGATCTTAATTCATCTCACTGCTGGAAGAAGGCAGAACCAAGCTGGTGAGTGGTTTCTCCTCCTCTCCTCTCATAAAACAGTTACAAACAGAAAGATAGAGGAAGAGAAGTTGAACAGCAGCGCTGAGAGACGCTCCTCTTGGAACAGCATGTCTGGCTGCTGCACAGCATACGGGGAGATCTTTCCTGTGAGCATCCGAAGCTACTGCACTTTCAGAATCCTCTTAGTCATGTCTCGGCCTCTCAGGTCCCAAGACTTCCCACTTCAAAAATATTTCCTATCTGTCTGAGAAACTTGGCCTTCACACCTTCCCACTACAACTCTGGTCTGGCTAACCTGCACAGGCAGCTACGTAAATCTTTCCTTTAACTCTGCCACTTGCTTCTCCCACGCCTTCTTTTGTCCAGCAGCACGCTCACATTAGACCCAAGCCCGCACTCTGTTTGGAGAATGAACACTCATTGCCTTGTGCAATGTAGGGAGAACGTAGCAGGGAAGAGAGACACCAAAAGCATCATCTAAATCAGTGAGGAGCCACAGCACAAGGCCATCACCCTTTACAACATAACAAAACCAGTCTCAAATTCTCTGCTGGCAATTAAAGGCAGAGGAAGACAGGGCCAACACAAGCTCTGCAGTAATACAGGAGGCCCACCCAATTCAATGATTCCTGTAAATATGCATGTGATATCCCACAAGAATAAAAGTATATTTAACATTTCACATTTCAGGTGGTTTGAATTATATTCTCAACTCAAAACACGCCTAAATACTCAGCTTTATATATAAAAATCCACAAAGTAAACTTGAACTAGAGAGATACCAATTAAAATTAATTCAGATACATCTATCCATAATCAAAGTTAACATCTTTCAGGTGGTAATAACACCTAAAACTACTCTTCATGTCCAACAGAATACTCTCCTAGCACTCACTTCTCCCAAAACACAAAATATAAAATTTTGCAATTGTCTAAATATAAGCTAAACTTTACAATAAGCCAACTACTTTTTTTTCCATAGCTTAAATGATCCCTTATGTTTCAAACTCTGGAATGACTTTTTGTTTCTGCCAAATCTCTGAACAATCTAAACATGTCACTGAAGGCCACTTTAAGTAAAAAACCTGACTGCTGCTAAGCAACCCAGAAAACATCCTTATATGTTCAACTGCTTAGTGCACTAAAAGACTCAGCACATACTGAGAATCCATGTACTGTAGACTCTAATGGCAGCAATGTCTTCCACACAAAGGGAGAAAAAATTCTTCAGGATGCATTTGTATTTCAGAAAGATGTTACTTATAAACAACTAAAGATTCCACTAAATTTATTCACTCCTCGTGCACATAGATTAGAAACAGATACTGTCTTATCAGCTAATTTACATACACTCCAGAACTAGATTTACTAAGAAAAACAGCACTTATTAACTTTTTTAACAAAACCAACTTACGTACCAAGGCTCTTTTCCACTATATAAAACCATATTTTAAAATGTATTCCATACCCAAACTCTTTAAATCAATGCTACTTTAACTGCTCGAAACGCAGCTAAACCAAGGCCACTTCAACATTTCACCATTCTATAGCACCTCTAATCCATGTATGTACTTTTAACTTTTTGGTTTTTTATCCAATTATTAACCTTTCACTTATCTTGGCTTCTGTAACATTCTGTACAGTAACTACCTTACAGGACTGCTTCTGGCTTAATTATACTGCAAACAGGTCACCAAATCCCAGTTTATGTTCCCTCAAGCAATTGAATTCTCCTGCCATAAAGGTCATGGGGAATAACTTTCAGAAGACAATCTGCTAAAGGTTTCTTTAATGTAGAAGGACTTCACTTCATCACTTAATTGACTTAATATCTATTTTGGAATTACAGATTTAATTATTTTTACTTTTCTTGAGATGCTTAGTCTTAAGTTGCTCATCTCATGTATTCAACCGTCATAAATTTATTGCAGACATAGTCTGAACAGAACAGAGTCAATAAAAATAGACATGATCAAACCCCTCCATTCACACATAGTTATTCACAATAATGGAAGAGGTAAATTTAAAGGTTAGTTTAAACCAGTAATCCAGAGTGGCAACATAGATTCCTAAACCCAGACTTGGCTTAAAAAAGGGAAAAAAAAAAAAGTATCATCATCTGTGAGTAGCATGAAATAGCACTTCGTAAACAAAAAAGGAATTGGTGAAAAGATACTTAAAGCTTCAGAATATCTGGTAACCTCACAATAAAACTTTAGAGAAATCAACACAATTAGAACTTTAAAACTTGAAAGTGCAAGATTTCAAGCACAGATACAGAATAGCACAGATCATGAAACAGATAGTTTGCATATGTGTGTTACATCAAGAAAAAAACACAACATATGTTCAAGATGACGGAATTGGCACTTCTTTTAAAAACAAGATAAATCATCAGTGTTACCAATTTTTACCTCCAATTACCTATTAATGTTGTTTCTTTCAGGCCAGATGTACTAGGTTTAATGCCACTTCTCAGATGTGTTACACTAAACAGTTTAGCTGAATTTCATGATAGAAATGTTGCAAGTTTTCCTCACAGCCTAATCCCTTTCCACATATGAAGTTTCTTCAGATGAAGCCCATGAAGTGACCTGTTCCACAAGCAACAGAATGGCATTTTGGTTTGGTCTCCTAGGCATCTCATTGCTAGTTCAGGCAATGAATCTAGTTTTTACAGATACTTCATATCAAGTGAGTGAGAAATAACAGCACAACCTTTGGGTTTTTTTATATCTGTATTCAACTTGTACACTTATTTCAATTGAACTATGTGGAATGAGGTCTCATTTTTCTTTCCTTGGCATTCCTTTTTATTTATAATTTTTGCTTCCAAAAGCTCTAAAATACTCTAGCAAAAACATCCTGTGGCATTGTAACTCTTACAAATAAAAGTTACCTTTGCAAGTTAAAAAGCTTTAGAGAAAGGCCAAAAGATGGGAAAAAAAAAAAAAAAAAAAAGACCACCCCATAGCTCCTTAAATGGAGTCTTGGGCAGGCTGACAAAAAATAACCAAACCAGAAAATTCCTTCGGTGGGACAGGCTGGGAAAAATACCTATAAAAGCCACAGTATTACAAAGAAATTCTTCGTTGTCTACATATTGGAAGCCTCACAGCAACTGTGTAAGAACAAAGATTACTGCTTATATTTCCTCAAAACCAATTCTTACATATGTGATTTATATCACATAGTTTTAGCAGAAAAGGGAATTGAGTCTCCACGAAGCCTCTCTGCACAAAAGTTTAGCAAATGGAAAATGGACGGCTCATACTTCACTTGCATCCACACATGTTACCAACAGGCAAAAAGCCAAAACGAGTAACGAGGAGTTGCTATTTTGTTAATATGTGAGAAAGCTTCTCCATACAAGTTTATCAAGTTTTCTATATAAGGAATACTTCTCATAACATTTATAGCAGCCCTTACACACTGGGTGAGTACTGGAATTGCATAGGTACAAGGAATTTGAGCCCACATTACAGTTGACACCACACTGACCAGCTTCCTAGCTCTCAGAAAATGCTCAAGTGGCAAGTAAAACTGGACAAAGAAAAGCAATTTCATCGAGGTTTCAAGGCAGAGCGACAGAGGATACTGAACACAGTCCAGTAATATTTCTGTTGGGCTGCACTTGTATGTTCTCCAGAGGCAGATAGAACACTTCATTACATATGTGCATATCACTTATCAGGTCCCAAACACATCTTCAAAAAATCTTCAGCTGATTGCAGATTGTGTGTGCTACTTTAAGTGTGCTCTGACAGTCCTCACCCTGTAACAAAACATGTCAAAATCTGATCTTTATATTTCTAGGGGATATCAATCTGAGCAACTTCAAAAAAAAAAAACCCAAAACCCTAAGCATTAAAAATAGTAGCTTTATTTCACAGCATTTATAAAACTGTTGTTCCCAAGATGACAAATTCAAAAGACAGAACTGCTGGCAGCTGGCCATTTGGGAGATAGTCAGAATGACTGGAAATCTCATGCCTTTTAAATTAACATCTAGTATTGCCCATCTTTCTTATCTCAAGTGATACATTTATAAACATTTTCTAAAAAACTCTCCACCCTTGAAAGAAAGGAAACCTGAGAAACAAACTATTCTGTTTGATCTCTCTCACATGTGCAAGGAAAAGGCTTCCTGGAAGGCTAATACTGAGCAGTAACTTTTTCTATGGTTTATAGTACAGAATCCAAGCACTAGAGATAACATGACTGTGCTCCAAGCTAAGTTGTCTTCGGAAGACCTGTTTTCACAATTTGCTAACTTGTCATCAGTAAGAATCTAAAGCTCAGTAGGATACAGTGTAAAGCACAGCATGAAGTCCATGAACTCACCACATCTGCAGTCAGCTCAGGGCTGCCGGCACTTGGCATCACCAGCACTTGGGTGCCAGCATCCTCCCCTCACAAGGGCACAAGATGTGGTGGGCATTGTCACTTGTTCTCAGTTCCACTTGTTTGAAGTCCTGGCTATATCAACACCCAGCACAGACCATCCAAAATATTTTTCTTATTTTTGTCAACATTCAAGGAAATAAGACTGAATACAGCCTTGACCTAAGAGATAATAAAAGAATCAAAATGAAAATAAAAAGTGACTATAAGGAGGAAGAGGTCAGCTGCCTCAACATTTTAATCTTCCCTGCTCCTCATGAAACAACTTCCCAGGCAGAGGCCAGTGGTCAGCATTTGGCCTGAAAAACATAATCATATATATCTACTTTATGGGGAATTGCTATATGATAGGAAACATTGACTTGCAAGATGATAATTAGCCTGTATTTTGGAACCACAATAAATTATGAAGTGGTAAAGTGTCTGAAGAATAGCAGTAACCACAGTCAACAAACAGAACAAGTATAAAACCATCTGAAGTATTACCTATTTTCTACTTGAACAAGAGAACCACAGCTTGAAAACGCAAAGGCAACCTAAACAACTTTTGACCACTCCATCAGTATTTCAAGTTTCACTGACATGATGCATTAGTAAGCAAGTGTAAGAAATCTCCATTAAAAAAAAAAAATTAAAAAAAAAAAAATCACAGAATCACAGAATCTCAAGGGTTGGAAAGGACCTCAAACGATCATCTAGTCCAATCCTCCTGCCAGAGCAGGACCTCCTAGAGAAAGTCTCACAGGAACTCATCCAGGTGGGTTTTGAATGTCTCCAGAAAAGGAAACACCACAAATCCTCTGAGCAGCCCGTTTCAGTGCTCCCTCACACAGAAGAAATTCGTCCGTGTGTTTCTTTGGAACTTCTGCTCCAGCTTATGCCTGTTGCCCCTTGTCCTATCATTGGCCACCACTGAGAACTGCCTGCCTTCATCCTCCTGACACCCTCCCTACATGTATTTGTAAACATTAATGAGGTCACCCCTCAGGCTCCTCTGAGCTCAACAGCCCCAGCTCCCTCAGCCTTTCGTCACAAGGAAGATGATCCACTCCATCATCTTGGCGGCCCGGCACTGAACTCTCTCCAGCATGTCTCCGTCCTTGAACTGAAGGGCCCAGAACTGGACACAATATGGTCTCACAAGAACATAGTTGGGGTGGGGAGTGGGGGCAGGCGATGTGGAAAAGAACCTCTCTCGAACTACTAACCACACCCCAGGATGCCATTGGCCTTCTTGGCCATGAAGGCACATTGCTGACTCATGGTTATCCTCCTGCTGTCCACTGGGACAGGTCAGGTGGACAGCAGGACGATCACAAGCCAGCAGGACGATCACAAGCCAGCAATGTGCCAACTCAGATTGGTATACTCAATAATCCTGAGGCATGCACTCTCAACTGGCTCATTGTGTGCCCCAACACAGAGCTCCATGCAACTGTCCCACTCTCACACAGAAGGGCTACCTCTGCTCAGTGTCTCAGTCTGTCCCTTTGTAAGAGTCTAGATTCACTCATGGAAGTGGATCTGGAGTCTACAGCCCCAAGAGCTATCCTACCACAACTCTCTAACCTCAGCAAGATCATAGCCCTGCAAATGAATGCAGACGTGCAGTTCCACCTGTCTGATATCCATGCAGCCAGCATCAGGCATTTCAGGGAGGTTCCCACTCACACAGACTTAAGAGCTTGCCTTGTAGTGGTCCTGCAGGCACATGCCTGTTGGTGCCTTCCCGATTTCCATGCTTTGGTTTCTATTACGCTAGAGCTACACAGCCAGAATAATGACTAGGACAGACCAATGCAGCTACATGCCCATCAACCTCTCTTCCTGAAATCTGGTTTGCAGCAGAAAAAATTTAACATAGTTAAGCTACTGGACAAATGACTTCGACACACAGTGTTATCTCTACTCTGTATTTGTTTTCAACCTCCCATCCATCACACCTATCTTTTCCCACATAGACATCAAGAGTTTTTATCCAAAATATCCAGAAGCTACACTTCTACATATAAATAAGAGAACTTGTTGAATACCCAGAATCTCCTCAGGCTCTATTAGCTACAGAGATAACAGCAGAAAGGATACAGCCCTGTGTTTTCAGCAAGGATTACAATGACTCCAATAGCTCCATACAGTGAGCTGGCAGAGGGTTGCTACCAATCACTAGCATTCCCTCACAACGCCAATGAGCCTTAAAGAGATTTTTTGAAATTATATGTATTCCTATTCCACTAAAGAAGGCATCACTACAGATACCTTAACATAAATCAGATATAGCAGTCATTGAAACATTGCCTCACGCAGTACAGACATACTGATCTGAAAGAGACAGAAAGCTGACTCAAAAAAGTAGATATGTAAAAAACCCTGCAGATCTGTTCAAGGAATGCTTTTGGCTGCTTAAATCAAAATTACTTTAAAAACTACCACTGATTAACAAGGCAGCATATTCCTTCAGCTACAAGAAGTACACACAATTAAGAATGCATCTAAGCTCCAACTCACATGTAGTCATACTAGTTTTTAGGCTCAGTGTTCATTGAAGTCACCACTGAGACTTCACAGTAAGGGGTATTACTGTCAAAAAGTTAAATTAAAAAAAAAAATCTAGTAGTTCACTGTAGACATTTGAAATTAAAGAAGGCTAGCATGTTTCATTGTTTGACAGGCGTAACGCCAAGAGTCTGAAATAAGAACTCAAAATAGGACATATTTTCCAATGGAGGTAAAGATTACAATATAACCAACAGGAATGTGCAAGCCAGCAATACTTAACCTAGCAGTTCATGCCAAACCATGATAGTCCGTTGTACTACTTAAAAAACATTGAAACTTGAGAAAGTGGTATTATTACAATTGTTAACAATGGAATGCAGGAACATTTTTCAACTACAAGTCACTCAAATTCATTTCATATATTTATTTTTGTAGAAATAGACTATTCAGCACTTCAGGGATTTGAAAACCTGACCAAGAACTAGTATTTTTTTCTACTATATGCAAGTTAAATACCAAATGTAAATGCTATTAGAAAAGCTCCAGTTTCCCCATAACCATGTCCTTCTCCGGGTTATGCTGATATATTGCAAGGAACAAAAAAACCACACTAAATCAAAAACCACACAACAAAACACATCAGCAGTAGTCACACAATTTATTGGAAAAAAACTCATTTCCTCCAATAAAAGAAACTGGGATTAGGACCTGAACAAAATAGAGAGTTTGAGAAGATATTTCAGTAAAAAAAATGGTCAAAGACAATACATATCTACATCTCTTGAAGCTCCAACAGGGACACAGGGAAATTTAAACAAGAGCATAAATCAACAGCAGCCTGAGCATTTTTAAATTGTCACAAACAAGGTACACTGATTATTCAAAGGATCACATTTTATCATACTGATTTCTGCGACCATCACACAGAAAAATAATCCAGAAGAGAAATAATTCCTGCTGAGCCATCTCAACATTAAAAAAACCTCAACATTTGAATTTAACACAGAGCTTGCCATCCCCACACAGAAACCACTGGTCAAGACAATTCTATTTAAGTTATGAGTGCCTATTAAGCAGCTAACTCACTCAAAATCTACCCATTCTTGTCTTCAGAGTTTAGCATCTCAAAACTGCTGTTTGTAGCCAAGTCTCAGCAGAGGTCCAGGTTTCCTAGAACGTATCCACCTTCCTTACTACATCCAAATACAAGCATATCTCCTTTTCTTCACCCTCATCCCCCCCAAACTTTGTTTGTCACACTTACCAATTTATTCTTGTCTGCAGCTCAAAAAAATAGTAGAGAAGTCTAAGGAAAGTATTAAAAGTACATTTTCCCACATAGTTATGTGTTAAGTAGGGAAAATATACTTGTTTAAATACAGGAAGTTTCACCTGATGGATCAGCAAACAAAATGAATTGATTATCATCCAAGCATCAGAACCAGGCATTGCGTAAGTACAGTCTTAGGATCAGGCAACAGCCTCAAAGGCACAGGAATTAACAACTGATTTGCATCATATTTCCAGTAAATAAATTTCAATCAGATTAAATTGTACAAAAAAAGTTACCTAGATACTTCCCCCTAAGAAGAGTAGGGTTTCTTTTGGTGAAAAATTTCTAGTTGAGCATTGCTCCAGATCCCCATGACAGGGAAAGAGCACTCCAACTGAGGAAGCAAGATGGGCAAGTGTTCACTCAGCTGAGTGCAGAGCTACACAATGGTACTTGAAGGATCTGCTTGTACCGATTGTTCCCACTAAACCTGAATGACAGTATTTTTACCCTTACTGGCTGAAAAATTATAAGTGATCCTTTAGTATTTCTAGATATCAAGTCTACATTAAGTAAGTGACGTGATTCCTGTAAATTTTTACCTACTGCAGCCAACATAGAGGCACTAATGACAGTCAGTACTTCACCACTACAGCACACTGCTATTTCTCAAGATTCCTACTTGGTATCAACACAACTTGCAGTAGAAGACAAGCTCAACAGCAAATAACGTGCTTGGGGTGTTGAGTACTCTTCAGTGTTTCTGAAGCAGGCAGGTCTGTGTGTTTCTTCATGTGGTTGTTCATCAATAATCAAGTGAAAGCTGAATTATGAGAAAAGAAAAAACAAAACACATAACCTATAAAATTTCAGACCTATACTTAATATTACCCCAAAGAGTCCTCAAACTGAAAGACAATAAATAAAATCCTCAAAACAGAACAGAAAAATCAATTATAATAGACATACGATTGGGGTTTTTTTTAAAGAAAAAGGGCATCCACACCGCCTATTTTCAGTTGGTTTTTTGGTTTGTTTTTTTTTTTTTTTAAGGCTCATAGCCAACTTGTCTAAATCTATTGGTTGCTGTGACATTAGCTGTTAGTTTATATTTTTTGGACAGCTTTTCTAAGTTTAGTGGTTTGCATTTTTGTAAAAACACTCAGCTGCTAAGGTAACAAGCACTTAGTATTTCACAGTAGTAAGTCACTTGAGCATTCCCCAGAATCTAAGTGCAGAGCTGCTATAATTAATAGGGACACTATGAAACATCATCTTCTTTCATTGTTAACAAGAGTGGCTGATCCATTTTAATCATATGTACTTCCTAGAAAATCAAAACTGCTCTGAAGAGACCCGTTCACCAAAAAATTCTGATGAAGATATGCAGCATAAGATAGCTGACACTTCACTGTAAAGATTGAGATTTGTTTACGCCACATTGCAGTCATCTATGAGTCAGTAACAAAACAGTCATACAAAACTGTTATATGGACACAAAAGAAAAAAATAATCTTATGCTCAAGGTTTTTATCACAGCTTTTGTATTTTCTGATACTATAAACAGAAAAAGTAAAGCTCCTTGAAAAGCTCTCTCTTTCTTTCATTTAACCTATTCATCTTAAGGCTATTTAGAACTAAACTTCAAAACAACAAAACCACAAAAGTAACTATTTCATATGGGGGGAAAGGTACCAGAAGCGTATTTGTTTTTTGCTTTGGATACAACTGGTAACAAACCAGCCACATCAACTCTTTTTGGAAGAAAGCGACCCAGTGTCTCACTACAGCTCTTACTTTGGTTGTTGATTCTGAATCTGACAGTAAGGTCCCCCAGTCCCTACCATGAGCAATAGTCTCCTGTGCCCAAACGAATATCACTGAAGTCAGCATTATCCTCCCAAGAAAACACCAACAATATATCATGTGCAGGAAAGATGAAAATAACCATGGCAGAAATGCACGGAAAATTCAACAACACAGTCATTGAATGTAGCAGAAGTACCAAGCTGAACACTAAGCTTCTTCATATTCTTTCTACACTCAATTGTTTTTAACACTTCATCATTAGTACAGTAAACAACAGATGTTGATTGGAAAAAAAAAATAAGGGTTTCCAAGCAAGAATGAGAACATTTCCTGACAGGTTTCTTCAGCAGATGCTGGTTCAAACTTGGCTTTTAAGACGCCTGAACTACAGATGACATATTCTCACTTTCCCATAACAAATCTATGGTAAACACTAGAAGAAATCCTAAGTTTTAAAATCTTTAAACTTTCACACGTGTAAATACTCTCTCCAGCAGCTGGTAAAAGTAACAGTAGGGCCTTTAAGCATCTACTACTAACAAGCTAACACTAGCTTGCATTTTTTGGTGAAAAAAAAAAAAGGCAAAAAAAATGAGATAGCTTTTGCAAATCAGTAGTCTGGTCATCAGCACTTACATTAAATTAATGGTTCCCTTCCACATTGCACTATCTGCATATTTCAAGAACTTCCAGTGAAGGATCTGGTCTTAAAAACCATAGGAAACACAACTCTAGTAATTGTCTTTAAAAAGTTAGCTTCTGGAGATGGCACACTGCCTCTTTTCTATTGTTCTTTTCCTCCTAGGGGGGAGTCAAAAGTTTCCACTCCCAAAAGATGACCACCAAGAAAAAAAACCAAACAAAGGGGGAAAGACGTTAAAAAATAAAATCAACTCTGGCTTGTAATCAGCAGTATAACTCACTTAGAATTTCTGGGGGTATCTGCTACAGATGGGAATTTATCATATTCTTTGACACTCTGGAAAAACTATTCCATGTTTGAGGGATTCTCCTACAAGAAAAGGATAACTAAAACTTATCTTTCAAGAAGTCACAAGATAAGATCAAATCTTGTAAAGTACTGAAACCGAATGAAATCAATAATGTTTAATAAACACTCTACAAGAGTTTTCTGATAGTAAGAACATTTGCATCATATCTCCTAATAAGCAGCTTTTCATCATCAGTAAGTCAGTCTAGGTTTTCACACAAAATCACTTATTACCAAGTCCAACAAATACTTTTCTTGACAAAAAAGGATAACTATCTGATGGAAAAGCTCCTTAAACCGTCATTTCAACTATGTGTATTCTACGCTGGACATACAGCAACCTCTCATCAAAAAGTAGGCAGCATTCTGTTTGTATTTACTCGCTGTACTCTGATCAATCTCCTCATAAGAGTATAGTAAGGAGTGAAAGAAAAAATGAGTAAACAAAAAAATCTCACATTAGTTACTACTAGCTACTACTGAATTACACAACCTATAAAGTACTTGGATTCTGCTTAGGAGCTTTGTTTACCCTCACATGCTTACTACCTCAGGCAGTAGAAGGAAGGACTGTGTGTGGGATGAGATAATGGAAATTTGTTTTCCTACTTGAGGAAAATGTTAAGGCAACCTTAAATTTTCTTACAGCACTTTATAAATTTTCATCCTTTTTTCTACCACTTCATACACAGAAATGCTTTTTCTCTTCAATACCCATGTGTCTCTCCCGTTTTGAGATACTTTCGATGAGCACATCTATATAAATAGCTGCTGCTTATGAGATCTGTTTTCTCCGAATTCCTTTCTTTTTACTGCATTACATAATGAGATTTTTCTACTAGCACTAAAGCATTAACTGATTAAAGATTAACTTACCCCCAGGAGAGAGAATCTCAATTAAAAAAATTCCAATCATTGTAGTCACCAAGTCAAACCACAGCTCTTCAGTGACCAACCCAACTCACTCGCTCCTGTTCCAAGGCTAGCTCCAGCAGCCTCCCATCACTGGAGGAGGCAAGTGCTCTCTGACAGGGGACGGCCAGACAGCAACCACTTGGCATTTTCAATAAATGAATGAAACGTCTTCCATGTGACAGTCCACATGAACAGTAGTGAGATATTTGTCAGGGGTTTATTTGTTTTGAAAATGCACGTAAACACTTGGGTTGACATCTTCAGTGTAACACTACATGTTTACAAAACAGTGCTCCCAAAGGAAAAAAAACATGCTACTCTAACCCACCATCATCTTTTCTTGTTGACCCAAACATGGCCTGATATTTGACAATACAAGAGCTGAAACTCACCTCTATTCCCATGGGCTCTTCAGACCAGACAGCAGTGAACACCCTAAGCGAATTACCCCACTCAGCAACGTCCTCAGCTGGTTTACTTCTACTTATCCCCTCTTTAGCAACAAAGCCAGCAATCGCTACTCCCATACTATTTTGTTAAAAGCCGCCTATTTAACTTCCACTGAGAGTTGGATAATTCAAAACTTACTGGGACAACATACGGAAAAAAGCATAAGGAGAAAAAAAAAAAAAGAAAAAAACGACAAGAGGACGCGGAGCCAAAGGCTGAGCAAGTCCCAAAGGAGCCGATGCCGCTGTCAGCTCTCCCGGAGCCATCCCCTCTCCGCCGCCCGGGACACCCGGCTCCGGCGGCTCCCTCTCCTTCGCTTCGCACGGCGGCCTCGGCTGTTCCTCGAAAGCCGAAAGCCTAAGCCACCCTGCCAGAGCGGGGATAATACGTCTTTACGGAGGGATTTCGGCGAGACCTCGACCCTCCAAAGCCGCGGCTCAGCATCGCGCAGGCTGTGGGTGCGGGACGAGCCCCGGGGGGCTGGGCACCGGCATCACCAGCGACGCCGGGCGCGGCGCGGCGCGTCCCCAGGCGACAGCCGAGGAGCCAGCGGAACCCCTCGCCACCCGCCCCCGGGCCGCGATGCTCCGCTGCGCAGAAGCTGCCAGGGCGCCCGGGAGCCCGCCGCGCGGTCCCGGCTCGGACGCCACGACAGCGCTCGGGATTCCGGGACCGGTCCGCGGGGCTCCCGCCAGCCCGGGGCCGCGCGTCCTGAGCTCGCCGGGCCGGCGGCCGGCCCCGCGCGGCGCCGACGGGACGATCCTCGGCCCGGCGGGGAAGGCAAGGGCGCGGCGGAGCGCGGCCCCCTCCCCTCGGCTGCCGGGCTCCCCGCGCACCGCCGTCGCCTCTCCCCACGCTTACCTTGGAGCATGGCCTCCAGTTTCTTCCTGTCCACCCGGAATCGCTCCTCGCCCCACTCGGGGCTGTGCAGGGGGCGCGACGGGCCAGCCGAGTCCTCCTCGGAGCCGGGCGCGGGCGAGTCGGCGCTGCGCTCGCTGTTGGAGCCCGGGTCGGAGAGCGGCTGCTGCAGGTACCCGCTCAGCGGGTCACGCTGAGCCGCCATGGCGCTGCCGGCCGGACCCCGCCGCCGCTCCGAGCCCCACTCGGCCGCCTCCCCGCGGGACGCTATCTGCCCCCACAGCCGTCCTCCCGCTTCATCCCAGCCGCCGCCTGCCAGAGCCCCGGCCCCGGCCTCGCCGCCGCCGCCCGCGCCCGCCTCTGCCTCCGGCTCCCCGCAGAGTGCGCGCGCCCCCGGGCCGACGGCGGCGTC
>WBNH01004520.1:180911-191827 GCA_013401255.1 Urocolius indicus
CCTGTCAGCTGGACTCGGGGGCGCCGGCGGCCCCCAGCCTGGCCCAGAGGCCGGCTCCCGCCCGGGGCAGCCTGGTCGTGCTGCGAGCGCTGGCCGGGGCGCGGCGGGGGTGCCGGGCTGCCCGCCGCCACTCAGCCTTGCCGCCTGCGCAGCCCGAGGATGGGCCGGCAGCCACCCTGAGATGCCGGCTGAAACGCTCGACGGGCGGGTTGGCGGATCCGAAAACGGGCCCGAAGTAACACCCCTGTCCCAAAACGATCTCCCCGAAAGGTGTCTGTGTGCGGCCGGAACGGGCAAGCCAGAGTTTCGCCGGCACGTCCTGGAAACGCCGTTTGCTTGGTGCGGCTGACGTCATCCCTCGTGGCGATGAGGGCCCTGGCTTTCAGCTGGGCAGGTTCTCCGCGCAACACCTTAGAAGGGCAAAGTGCCTTGTGCTGCCTTGCGCTGCAAGAAACTGGGTTAGGCATCCCTCACCTTCCTGGCACGATGGCGTGAATCCACACCCGGCATCCCCGTGCTGGATTTTTACAATGTCACGGATCACGTTCCCTTTACAGTTTAAGCCCAGAAGCACACACTGGCGTAGAGGAGGCGTTGGCACGAGCAGCCACACTGCCTTGCTTTCAGTGGTGCCATTTCTCTGTTCCAGCAGCTAGGATTTTGGCGCCCAAAATTTCACTGCCCAAATCAGGCTGGCGAAGGCCAAGGCATTCACATCTTTCTCTGAGTCTCTCCATTGCCTGCCAGCTTGTTTCTCCTGAGCCTGGAAAATCCTTTCTGACAAAAATGTTACGCTGCACGTCACACATTCCCACAAAAGCTTTCTGTTTTGATTACTCACCATTTCCCAGTGAAAACAGCAGCCTGATACAAGATGCTCCAACATCGCCGTGTCTGGAATCCCTTGAAGTATCCCACCCTGAGAACATTGCATCTCACCTGCAGTACTGCGGACGCCTGTTGTCTGCCTTCTCCAGTACTGAAGCATCCACATATTTACAGTGGACAAACCAGTTTGCTGTACACACGCTGGAAAGCAGTACAAAAATGATGGCAAACCCATCACGTGGCACTTTGAGCTGTTAACTATGTTACAATACATCAGGAGCTGCACTGATACTCCAGGGAAGTGACAACTAGACTGTGTTCAGTTGCAATATGCTGTTGTTTTTACAGAGGTTCCATTTTTGGCTTATTGAGTCTTTATGCATTTCCCACTTAGCAGCGTGACAGTGTGAATTCTATAACATGCATGGTTTCATTTCCACTGAACATTATGTGCACGGAAGGAGGCACTCTTCGTGGAAATGTCTAGTGTTCAATTGTAGTATTTAATTGTCTTGGATCTCTTTCAGTGTGTGTGGATGCTAGCCAGTGGCGTGCAGGCAACACACTGCTCGCAAGATCCTCTGATACTTCTCATGACCATGAGAAATAAAATGGCTGAAGTCAAAAACAATAGAACAGAATATAAATATAGGCCATGAAAACAGTGCAATCTCCATTTCTTTCAATAGTTCACTTGTAATGTGATAACACTTTAGGTGTGTAGGGCAGACTGAGGAAAAACTGAAAGTCTCTCTTCCCAGTTCAGAAGTTTAAACTTATGAAGTGCCTTTTGTTTTTTGCAGATAGGAAAGTGAACATTGTCCGTATCAAAACAACCAGAAGTTCATCAGTCTGCCGCCTCACCCCGAGTCAGCACCAGCTGGGATTGTCTGTCCCCTACGTGAGTTACACAATCCAAATGCTCAGAAGTTATGAGTATTGACAGCATCAGTTACAGTCCACAGCAGCTATAGGTGCTTAAGCACCTCTGAGCAGAACAATTATTTGGGTATATGCCACTCATAAACTAGTAAGATTTACAGTTAGAGATTCACAATGTACAAAGTCTCTTTCCTTGTGTTTTATCAGTTTCTGTTGATTCTGACATAGGAACCTTTCTTGTTACTAGCTGTGGTTGAATTCAGACATACATTTTTTTGAGCAGACAAGTAAAGAATAGAGTAAATCAAAGATATCCTAAAAATAACAATGTACACAGTTTAGGTTTTATTCATGGAAAATAACCCTTGCATTGTGTGATTTTATTCTAAAAATAAGAAGTAAACTCTTATTTCCTATTTAAATGCAAACAAATATTTTTTTTAAATCCACAGGTTTAGTTATTAAGAGTTATTATTGGTAGTATGTATTCAGTAGAGGATCAGTTCTGTTGCATAAATGTCATTTTATTTCTCCAATACATTGCAGTGGAAGAATCAAATGTCTGTTACACAGAAAACTTGAAATAAGTACAAACTCATATTTTTAATGGATAAAATAATATTAAATGTGGATTCAATTGGGGAAAATGCATGGAAGTTGGCAGATAAAATGGCTAGAAAGCTAAAGTTGACTTTGGCATACATAATTTATGTTGGCCATTTTTCTGTGGCCAGTAGCTTGATCAAAGAAAAGAATAACAGGATCTTTCTCATTTTGGTGTACCATATCTGTTTTGCTACATTCTCTCCTGCTTTTTTTCATCCTGAGCTCTTTTCCTCACCTTACATACATAATACCTGCAAATCTCAGAAAAATCATGACTGAATAGAAAAGTGTTTTATCCTCACACTCAGCAAAATGTTGTATAATAATCACTGGGATGAGATAGATCCTCTGATTTTTAAGGAGATTCATGAATTAGCTGATCTACTGTAATAAGTCACATCTCTTTGGGACTGCATAAACCCCAACAAATTGAGAGCTGTGTAGGAGCTTTCCTGTGGAGAATATGGGTCCACCATTGGAGCTCTGGAAGTAGAATGATAGTCACCACACAAAGCACTATTATCTGTCTTTGGGTCAGCCTTAGGGCTGCTGCCCTAAGTCAGCTGATGACTATCTCTGCACTCCATGAGCGCAAGATGAGGAAGTTATCTATAAGTGGAAGAGTCATGCAATTTAACTTATCATTAATACAGCACAGTCTGTATTCCAGAGCTTGCATTTATTTATGATTCACAATCTCAAGTTTTCCTACTTCACAACACCAGCATGAAGCAAAGCGCTACTATCTGTATGTTTCTAAGATGAGAGCCATGTGCAAAAAGACTGTCTCAGAAAGCTGCAAAGTGAAGGTGGGAAAAGAGAAGGAGGCATACAGAATATGTAATAATCTGTAGTATCTAGAAATACTTTTCTAGGGAGATTGCTAAGTGTGGGGTTAGTTGTTTGGGAGAGGTTTATTGCTGGTGAAAGTGAATGCTGGTGATGTTTTGAAAGATTTTATTGCATTCATCTGTTTTGCAGAAGTAAGAGCCCATGATATTTTGACTTTCTCATTGTGCCGTATTCCTCAAGTAGGCCTCATTAGCTCCAGTTTCTCAGAATAATATAATGTGATCTACTGTGTACTAGAGTACTGTGCAGTTAAGGCCCACCAACAAATAAATAAAAGGTCCTCCACAGCTATTAGAAAACTTTTCCACTCCTAGGAGTTCCCAAGATAAATTCTTTTTCTAATCATAACAGCAGAGAGATTCTCAAACCTCTATTTAGCTATACTGAATCATGGAACCATGAAAAAAAAAAAGACATATTGAAAAGGTCATCTAGTTCATCTCCTAACTATGCTGAGTTCATTCCAGACAGATATTTGTTTATCCACTCCTTTACAATTTCTAATGATGAGGTCTCTGTGACCTCTCCAGGAAATTCCTGTGCTTCATTTACCATCAAGAGGTACTTTTTCCCCTTAATAAGTAACTTGAATTATTCTTGCTGTAACTTAAAGTCATTAGTTCTTGTCCTGTCCACCATGGACACGGGGAATGGATTATTTGTTCTTTCTATCAAACTTTGATGCTTTTATCAAGCATTGATCAATCCTTAAGTATTCTCTTCATTAAGATAGTCACTCCTAAGTCTGTCAGCCCATTCTCAGAGGTCATGTTTCTTGTTATTCTCCAGCAAAGTCTTTCCTGCAATGATCTACATCCTTATTATAATACAAAGCACAAAATTGGAGAGATTACACCACCTGAGGCCTTACCAGTGCTGATCAGAACTGCATGATCTCATCAGGTATCTCACAATCTATACTCCTGCTTATTCATTTCTACGTCATGCTCATCCTGTCTCTATGGCATGATGTAAGTGGCTTATTGTTGAGGTACTATAATCCCTAAATCTTTTTTTTTAAACAAAACCTACTGTCTGATTAGTTGTTCTTTGTTGTAGGTTTTTGGTGTTGATGACACTTGCTCAACATGGTCTCTTGGCCTTGTCCCTCTTGAAATTCATCCCATTTTTCTTAGAAACTGTTTTCCTGTTTTTTTTTAACATCTAATTGCACTGTTGCCATACTTTTGCAGCTTTATTTTTTAGGCCTTCAAGAAGTATACGTTCCTTATCTGAATCTTCAATGGAACACAGAACAGATAGAATATCATAGTCTTTTTTAATACATCCTTCCATTTTGACAGTGAAACAATCGTAATAATCCCATATGGAGATATTTATTCAACCATTATGTCGACTGACAATTTTTGCTATATTTTATGGGAACATTACAGGAAATAGGATTTCAACTCTGCTCATGTCCTGAAGTATGGTCTCTCTTGCCACTCCACTACCGGCAGAGGTTCCTGGTCTATTATAGTAGCACATCAGTCAGACAGGATTTCTTCTTATCAGATCTATATTGCCTTGTATATAGATCTTTTTACTAAGTTACCTGATGCAGTTACCTATTCCAATTTTTGTGCTACTTTTTTCCCCCAGAATACTTCAGGGAGCTGAAGTTAAAGCTGAGTAGGATAAAATTTCTTGGTTCCCTTCCTGCCTTTTTTAAAGACACTCCCGTGTTTTACTTTTTTTTTCAGTTTTTTCATACCTCACTCATCACCAAAGAATTTTAAAGAAAGCCATTAATGGTTGTGAGAATGAGCAGGGGAATAAATAACAGCCTTGGTGAACCTGACAGAAAACCATAGGATCTAAGTCTGATCACACATGAAGTGTTAACATTTGGTACCATTCAATGTGCTATGTAACCTTACATATACACTGTTATTTATTATACCTGTGCAATTTTAAACATCTTAATCTCTGGAAGACTTTTCAACAGACAGACTTTGTGGACCTTCTGTTTTCCTGCAATGTTAGAGGAATTAGAAACAAATGTATGAGACTCAGAAATCCAGGAATTTTCACTCTTGGCAATTGCACGGGCAACTTTTGGCAAGAGTGGAACCTGTCTCTTTTGGCTCTCAGTAGCAAATGCAAGTAAATACATTCACATTCTAAATCTAATTGGAAAACAACTAGAGAGACAGATTTTAAAACTACCAATTAGAAAAAAAAACATATTGATAATGCCTAATTTGTAAGCAATTGCATGAATTATAGTGTAATTGGAGGTAGCACTATAAAAAACTGAAAGGTCTGAGAACATGACTGCACTGTCAATCTCCTTCTCACATCAATCCTGCATTGTTGTCAAAGGGACTGCATTTTGCTTCTGGAACTAGGAAAAGTTGGTTTCCAATGTTTTCAGTAAATTAGAATCTAAGTACAAAACCTCAAATATGATAACCACGTTCTTTCCTGACTTAAGAGCAAGAGAGACTCTCTCTCTCTGTACTTCAGAAGCCACCGGAAAAAAAGTTCTCCTGGTTTAAGAAAAATTATTTCTGCTCTGAAACTCCCCTATTGCCACTGTAATCTCTCCAGGTGACTTTTAGGTATTTCACATTCTTTCTAATTCATTCAAGTAAGTTTAAAGTGGCAGGAAAAATCATCCTTATTAAAGACAGAAAAGATATATAAAATCATTTCTGTTATAACTTTATCACTATGGGGAGTTAATCCTTCACTTGAAGTCAAATATATACTTATGTAATTTTTCTCTATGTTCCTAAACTAATAGAAATAAAATTACAGTTAGGTTCAAGTGTTTTCTGGAGTTGGGTTCCGAGTGGATCAGTCTTCATTAATAATGTGGTCATTTGTTTTGCTAGCACTTGTACACATATGTACATTTGTACATATGATTCTATGATTCTTAGCATCCTGCATAGCTAAAATGCTGCACTTCACAATGATGCATTCTTAAATTTTATTCAAATTTTGTATCAGTAGAAAAGATTTATTAAATTGGTAAAATAGTCTCTCAACTAAGAAAAAAAAACACCTTTTTTCTGCACTGGTACCCTTGGTCACTCAAAGCTTTCAGATTGTGTAAAATGTCTGGTGTACTTTATGCATTTCCAGTTCAGAAGCAAAGGCTACTGAAGCTCAGCCTTTGGTTATCTACCAGAAAGCAAACAAAAAAAAAATGAGATTTGAGGATTTTTTTGTTCTTTCATACAAGTCTATTTGATTTCATTACTATATTTTTTTTTTTTTGCTCTCTGTATGTCACTATTCTGTCAAAAAACTCACCTTAGATCAATTTAGTGATTAAAATGTACTTGCTTTTATTCCACACAATTGCTCATTTGTCAGTCCTGAGTAGCCACTCTCCTGCATTGTCAGGGCTCTAAGTGCACTAATAGGTTTTAATTTCCCTGACTAGTCTCACCTACACTCTTCACCCATGGTCTCAGGAGCTCCATTTAAACTTGACTTCCAGCATTTGTTCCTGGTTTAAGGCATACTAGAGCTCAGACAGTTGTCCTCTTACTGACTTCATTCAGTTTTGGGTCTGTGTTGTAGATAGATGGTTTCCTATCCTGTTGTTTGCTGTTCCTGGTTGGGTCTTGGTAATTGATCACTGACCTATATCTGGGATTGTTGGTAGGACTTGCTATCAGCACCCTGTACTTCCTGATACATTGAGATAGGGTGACATTGCATCTGGATTGGTGAGGCCCCATTGTCCTATTATTCCTTCTTCCTCCTTGGTAAGAATTTCCATCTTGTTATAGTAATGTCCCTTTCTAGATGGCTGTCCTTGATTTCTGAAAAGGAGTCCAACTCTGAAGCGTGTAAATGTCAGCATTGCAAACTTAAATTGTCTAATTGTGACTTAAATGTAAAAGGTGATGCTACTATTGTAATACAGAGTTTTAGATCCAGCTTTTTGATAACACAAAATGAAATGGACAGGGTGTTAGGAAAAAGAAAGAGAGCTGCAATCGGAACTCCAGGCAGCAGTTCCTCCAATACTCTTCACTCTGGGCAGTCACTTATGCCGTCAGTATTAAATGATGCTATTTCAGAATTTTCAATGATCTGTTGCTTAAGTAACACTTGTGTGTTCTTTATGCAGGTACAAGTTGCTGAAAAAAATACAGGGAGTGAAAAACTGTCTTAAAGTAGAAAAAGTGGGATTTTTTACTTTGTTTTTGGAAGTTGAAGAATTTGCCTAATTTGTTGACTTGGATCATGGAATTGCAGGGGAAAAAATTCTACTCTTGAAAAGGTCTTGGTTTTTATTCAATTGTGTTTCTCTCCTAATACTCCTAGTAGTTTTGATGTCTTTAATTTTGCATGATTCTTGAAGAACTTTTTGGTCTGTTTTATAAGACAAACATATGACCACTGGTAAAGGAAGAGAGACAAAAGGTCCATGAACTTTAGCACAGAACTGGCTGGGAGAGCAAAAGACTTCATGTCCTTACGGGGGAACATAAGAGGCAGGGAGAGTGTCTCATAAGCACAAGGAAGCTGATAGCTGAAATAATCCTTGCATAATCTCTAACATGACTTTCTGCAATGCACTATGGAAGATTAGTTTTGCTACATTAATTTGGAACAGGCAGAATTTTTATGAGACAATGTTCCTCAGTACTTTCCTTTTCCCATTTGTACAGCTATTACCTTAAATTCAGCATAATACTTCTCTGAATGTTAAATATTCTTTGTGTAAAGCAGTAGCCAAACCCACAGTAGCACATCAAACCCACAAGAGTACAAGGCTTTAGTGGACACTGGAGCACAATGCACTCTGATGCCATCAAGCTGTAAAAGGACAGAACCCATTTGTATTTCTGGAGTGACAGGGGGATCTCAACAGCTAACCTTGTCAAAAGCTGAAGTGAGTTTATGTGGGGATGAGTNTGTTAAATATTCTTTGTGTAAAGCAGTAGCCAAACCCACAGTAGCACATCAAACCCACAAGAGTACAAGGCTTTAGTGGACACTGGAGCACAATGCACTCTGATGCCATCAAGCTGTAAAAGGACAGAACCCATTTGTATTTCTGGAGTGACAGGGGGATCTCAACAGCTAACCTTGTCAAAAGCTGAAGTGAGTTTATGTGGGGATGAGTGGCATAAACACCCCATTGTGACAGACCCAGAAGCTCCATGTATCCTGGGCATAGACTACCTCAAGAGAGGGTATTTTAAGGACCCAAAAGGGTACCAGTGGGCCCTTGGTGTGGCTGCAGTGGAGACAGAGGAAATTCAACACCTGTCCAGCATGCCTGGCCTCTCAGAGGACCCTTCTGTTGTGGGGTTGCTGATGACTGAAGAACAACATGTGCCAATTGCAACCACAACAGTGCACTGGCGGCAATATCGCACCAGCAGAGATTCAGTGATTCCAATTCATAAGTTGATTCACCAACTGGAGAGCCAAGGGGTGATCAGCGAAACCCACTCACCCTTTAACAGCCCCATATGGCCAGTGCGGAAGTCTAGCGGAGAGTAGTGACTGACAGTGGATTATCATGGCCTGAATGAAGTGACACTGCCGTTGAGCACAGCTGTGCCGGCCATACTGGAACTCCAATATGAACTGGAGTCCAAGGCAGCCAAATGGTATGCCACCAGTGATATTGCAAATGCATTCTTCTCAATTCCTTTGGCAGTAGAGTGCAGATCCCAGTTTCCTTTCACTTGGAGAGGGGTTCAGTATACCTGGAATCGAATGCCCCAGGGGTGGAAACACAGCCCCTGGGGCACCATCTGCCATGGATTGATCCAGGCCACACTGGAGAAGGACAAGGCCCCAGAACACTTGAAATACATTGATGACATTGTTGTGTGGGGCAACTCAGCAGAGGGAGTTCTTGAGAAAGGGAAGAAGATAATTCAAATTCTTCTGAAGACTGGTTTTGCCATTAAACGGAGTAAGGTCAGAAGGCCTGCACAGGAGATCCAGTTTTTAGGAATAAAATGGCAGGATGGACATCACCATATCCCAGTAGATGTGATCAACAAAATTGCAGTCATGACTCCCCCAACTAACAAAAAGGAAACACAAGCTTTCTTAGGTGTTGTGGGTTTTTGGAGAATGCACATTCCGAATTATAGTATGATTGTGAGTCCTCTCTAACACATGACATGGAAGAAGAATGATTTTGAATGGGGTCCTGAACAGCAACAAAGTTTTGAACAAATTAAACAGGAGATTGTTCATACCATGGCACTTGGGCCAGTCCAGACAGGACCAGATGTTAAAAATGTGCTCTACACTGCAGCAGGGGAGAATGGCTCCACTTGGAGTCTCTGGCAGAGAGCACCTGGGGAGACTCGAGGCTGACCCCTTGGGTTCTGGAGTCGGGGATACAGAAGATCCGAGGCCCGATACACTCCAACCGAGAAGGAGATACTGGCAGCATATGAAGGGGTTCAAGCTGCGTCAGAAGTGATTGGCATGGAAATGCAACTGCTCCTAGCACCCCGACTGCCAGTGCTGGGCTGGATGTTCAAAGGGAGGGCCTCCTCCACACACCATGCAACTGATGCTACATGGAGTAAGTGGATCGCACTGAACACACAGCGAGCTCACATAGGAAATTCTAGCTGTCCTGGAATTCTAGAACTGATCACGAACTGGCCAGAGTGTGAAGACAGTGAAATATCACCAGAAAAGGAGGCGACACGTGCTGAAGAGGCCCCATCCTACGAGGAACTTCCAGAAGACGAGAAGCGGTATGCCCTGATCACCGATGGGTCCTTCTTGTGGGGAAGCATCAGAGGTGGAAGGCAGCTGTGTGGAGTCCTCTACGAAAAATTTCAGAAGCTGTGGAAGGAAAGGGTGAATCGAGGCAGTTTGCAGAGGTAAAAGCCATCCAGTTGGCTTTAGACATTGCTGAACAAGAAAACTGGCTGAGACTTTATCACTACACGGACTCATGGATGGCGGCAAATGCTGTGTGGGGGTGGTTACAGCAGTGGAGATAAAACAACTGGCGACGATGGGGCAAAGCCATTTGGGCTGTCCAAACGTGGCAAGACATTGCTGCTCATCTGGAGAAGCCAGTTGTGAAAGTGTGCCATGTAGATGCCCACATACCTAAGAACAGGGCGACGGAAGAGCATCTGCATAACCAGCAAGTGGACAAGACCGCAAAGATTGGACTAGTTCAGGTAGAGTCGGATTGGCAACACAAGAGGGAGNGGGCTGTCCAAACGTGGCAAGACATTGCTGCTCATCTGGAGAAGCCAGTTGTGAAAGTGTGCCATGTAGATGCCCACATACCTAAGAACAGGGCGACGGAAGAGCATCTGCATAACCAGCAAGTGGACAAGACCGCAAAGATTGGACTAGTTCAGGTAGAGTCGGATTGGCAACACAAGAGGGAGTTATTTTTAGCTTGATGGGCCCATGATATCTCAGGTCATCAAGGAAGAGATGCCACCTACAAATGTGCTCGTGATTGAGGGGTGGATTTAACCTTGGCCACCATTGCACAGATTATCCATGAGTGTGAGACGTGCTACAATCAAACAAGCCAAATGATGGAAGCCCTTATGGTATGAAGGGCGATGGCAGAAATATAAACACAGAGAGGCCTGGCAGATTGATTACATCACACTGCCACAGACTCACCAAGGCAAACGCCATGTGCTCACAATGGTGGAGGCGACCACCGGCTAGTTGGAAACGTATCCCATGCCTCATACCACTGCCCGGAGCACCATCCAGGGCCTTGAAAAGAAAATCCTCTGGCGACTTGGCACTCCAGACAGAAT
>WBNH01004520.1:192591-277514 GCA_013401255.1 Urocolius indicus
ACCATTCCTTTTGCATATTCCCAAATTTACTGTTACAACTGTTTTCCTGAACTTGTTTCTTCTTATTGTTGTTCTATTAAACTGTTCTTATTTCAACCTATGTGGGTTTTTCCCCTTTTTCTCCGATTCTCCTCCCCGTTCTGCCAGGAGGGGGAGGAGTGAGCGAGTACCCTCATGGCTCTTTGTGCCCGGATGGACAAAACCACGACAGTCTGTCTGAGACAAAGGCAGCCATGAGTCTAAATGAGAGGGCATGTGCAGCCTGGCTTTGCAACCACAGCTGGCACCTATGATACTGGAAATGTGCACCATTCCTGTTGGTACAAGTCGAAAGGGTCCTAGAGGTCGGAGTACCTTGTGAATACCTTGACCTTATACAGAGGTAGTCTCAGGAGTCATCCCTTTTTTCTCTTCCTTATCTGTGTAAAAGTTTGAAGCAGAGACTGTGGAATGCTATTTGGTATCTTACACTTTTGTGGAGTCTTTGAAAAAATAAGAATATTTCAGCAGTGGTAACAATTTTGAGCCTAATTGGTCGAAAGGCAATGCAAACCACCTTTACCTGGTCTCTTCTGGACTTCTACTGTCTCTTTCAGGAAAACTGTATTCTCTGTCTGGATTTTATTTATTAAGATTTGGTTTGAATTCTGTATGTGATCCAGTAGGAGAACTGATTCATTGAAAAAGTGGTTCAGTCAGGAGACCAAAGATTTCATGTATTGATTTTCTCATTCCTTTTTTTGTGTGTTTTTGTCTGTCCAGGCTTTCATAAAACATAAAGGACCACCTGAGCCATCAAAATGCACCAGAAATCTTTATATACTTAGCCATAAAGATTTCTTTCCATTTACTCCTTGAGTCTAAAAAGAGAAATGACGGAATGGAGTGGTACAGCCATGTTTCTAAACACATGGGAAACAGCTAATCACCTACAAGGGCTTTATCAAAATGGTAATAGAACATAGGGTCTACACCCTCAATAACTGTAAACTTGAATGACTTCAAAGAACCTATGCTGACAGCTGAGCCTGGATGATTTACATCAGGTGAAAATCTAATTATTTCAACAAAAATACCTTAGATAAAACCCAATGTAATAGGGAAATGGTTCTAGTACACAGTGGAATTAAAACCAGACGTGGAAGAGGAGCTTTGGCAGTTCCTACTGTCCTAACAACTGCAGCCAAACCAGCAAAGACTTGAGGAAATGACTCATCATACTGAGAAGAAAGAAAAACATCATAGTAATGGCAAGAAAAGCTAGGTTAATGTAACCAAACCGTTGAAGTCAAATTTACTAGCCCACAGAGGCAGAGACAGGAAGCACTGAAATGACTGAATTACATTCCTAAAGCAAGTCTATATAATAGTGTTTTATCAAGTTAGTGACTGTAAGTAGCCAAAAACTTCAGTCGACATGAAGGAGTACATTTTGCTCTTGGACATTTTTACACAGACTTGTTGGAGTAAATGAGTTTGCCCATGCAACAGATAAAGATTTGAGCCAGAGATCTCAGTGTAACAAATACTCTGGCAATACTGTTAAGCATATTCTTTAGTTTGCCTATTAAATATCTGAATCTCAGTTTGCTAATGCTAACTTCAAAATGTTACTTTCAAAGAAACAGTCTTTTGATTTCTTAGCAAATGTTCATGTTGCTCTTAAAGCTGTTTTAGCAAGGAGGAGTACTTGCTGTCTTCCTGCATGAACAGGCTGCAAACAGTAAAGCCAAATCTGGTCTTCCACTGTCATTACTAAGATCTATATTAACATAGAATTAATTTGATATATAGCTTAAGCCATAACTTGACATTTATTTCCAAATTCAAACAATTAATTTAAAGGCACTTAAAGCAATTGGTGTTGCTCTCAGCACAATCTCTAGTGTTACTGTAGCTGCAGATAGCAAGGTTGCCTGATTAATTGCCATTCTTTTGTCCGTTTTTAAAAAAGTAGTGAGCTGATGACAGGGGGTAGGTAATGAACACAGGTTAGCACACAAAGCCCTGAAGAGATATTATGTAGAACATGATCACCTTCTGGGTGGTCTGAAGAAAAAACAGGTTGCACTGGGAGAGTGTGGGGATTTCCATCATTGGAGATAGCAGAGCTTGACAAGACCGAGCAACCTGATCTAGTTGGCCCTGTTTGACCATAGGGCTATATTTGATGACCTTACACTTCAATTCAGTCCATGATTCTAGTTTCTTCTTGTTATGTGACATACACTGAGGGTTTCTTCTGAAATTAGATTTCAAACTGTTGAATATTCTTATTCCATAAACTTTGTCCATATAATAATTTCCCAGTTTACTTATAAGGGTATTGTATAGAACTTTGTTAAAGGCTTATCTTACTATTATTATGCATTACATCTTCTAGATAAAGCTGTGACACACTCTTGAGAAATCTGGCCACTCTTCACTTAATTTTTCAAAAATCACTTATTAATAATTTGTTCATCTTTCATTATCTTTCCAGTCTCCCACTTTTTTTTTTTTCTGGTTTTGGATTTGCTGCTGCACTCACTTTTCCTGAGGACTGTGGTGCATGGTGTTTTTTGTTTTGTTTTTAAAGATGGTCCCTAATGTATCACTTGCATGGAGTGATAAGGGCTTTTGGGAAATACTGGACCTCTACTGTGATAACTACAACTGCTTCTTGTTTTCTGTTGTTCTGTGTGATGCTATGTCCCTATGCCCACTAGCTACAGGAATCAGAGTTAAGTTTGGTATGAAAGCACTGTTTATTGTCTAGTGGAGGCAACCATTAGCCTCTCCTGAGGAGCTATAGGTTACAACTGGCTAGTATCAAACAAATAGTCACTTTTCATAATGTTGGCCACATTTCTGCTGAGCAATTTTCTGGCAGCAGAAGATACAGATCTACTTTCAAAAATGCTACTCTGAAGACTGTTGAGGTTATTGTCTTTTAGGATTTAGCTGGTGTAGGTATGTTGAAAAAAGGATTCTCAGAAAGCTGATGGAATTAGGCATTCAGTTTAGATTAATTTATAATAGGAGTCGAGCACCTAATTTTTTTTTCCCCTGGTAACATTTTTTTTTACTTACTGCCTTCTTCTGTGATTTAGTCTTTCAGCAAAACAGTGAACAATGTTGTTATGAAAGCAAATTTGCTTTTCAAGCTTTGTCTGGAGTAGTGACTGGCTAGGACTATGAGCCGCAAGTCACCATTGACCATACAAGAGGTATAAAGTACAAGTAGCTTTCAAATGTATTTTTACATGTACATGTCTGCCTTCATTCTGAGTGACTGCCATAGTGTTTGAACTGGTGCAGCCATGGGAACAGTTTCAGATATGCAGATATGTCTCCTGTAGCAATCTGAGGGGTTGGATGGCTTCAAGGTATGTGGCTTGCTACTTGGTCACAACTACCAAATTATATAGCAACGTTTTACTTCTCTGAATGCATATTGTACCTCTGTATGCAATTATGATAAAGAGCTATGCACAGATGAAATGCAAAATAATGAAACAATCTTCTGTTCCTTCTTTTCCTCTTAATACGTGCATTTTTAAATGAGTTGAATCACTAACTTGACTAGGTTAACCCCAGGGAAAGGCCTTTTAATTATTAACTTAAATAGTTGTGGGAGTTTTGCACATTTTACTTTAAGAATGTTATGTATTTTATACTAAATCGAGCTGAGTGTGTCTTATCTGACTCTCTTGGGATAGTTAAAATAAACAAGTCTTTTAATATTCAGTATGAAACCACTGGTTGAATCATTGAACCAAATTCAGATTGAGAGGTGCAACGGTGATTTTATCTAAACAAAAGCAGTGCCCTTCCATCTGGCCATCATGCACATGAAAGAGCTGGTGGAGTTAGTGAAGAGTCATACAAATTCCAAGTGATGTAAGAAAGCAGGGACACAGAAGCTCTCATTTATGAAATGTAACACTGCAATATAAGGGCTTCTGCACGATGCTGCATGATAAATGAAGCTCACTTAACTAATCTGTACCCTTCCTGAACTCATTTTGTGTAACAAGCTGAACAGTGTTGGAGTGGTAAAAGGCATGTAGGTCTTGAGGTGAGAGCAGACTGAAGATAGATAATCACGTATATGTAGGAAAACTCCATAAATGCAGTACAACAAACACATAATCCACCAGTGGATGTACAGTTACTGCAGTGACTTTGAACACTGATGTAGAGGAACAGACTTCTTGAATCTCTTTTGAGACTGTAGTAGTCAAGAGACTCACCTGTGATATCCTGTCCCTCGGGAGGGTGAGCAAGATTCGTATCCCAGGGGTAGGCACTCTGTGGTACCATGATATCAATGTTTAGCTCATACTGTAAATGTGGGCATGACTGTTCTGAAATATCTAAAGCTGATTGATTACACGTGTGTTTCTTGACATTAAGATTGGTAGATGATTCTAGACAATATATATGATTATAAAGAAAAGCCACCATTCACTGTGGTGCTTAAGCCTGGCTCCATGTGTACAAATAGATCCACCAAAATCAATAGGCTCACTCATATGATTCAATTCATGTGTCTGCTTAAGTGTTGCTGGAATAGAGTCACATACTTTAAACTATGGCATGTGAAAGAATGTGCTTCAGGGAGAAAGTACAGTTCCAAAGAAAATTAATAGCACAAAAAGGAGGTAAAAATATGTATTTGGCTGTGGCTACATACAAGCCTTAGAGAGCTTGAGTTTGACAAGTGGAGCATATTGTGCAGCAGGGATTTGTGTTTTGGCAGGTGGATTGTTGCTGACTTAGAAGTAAGTGTTTTGATTCATGGCACAATCTTCTGAATGCTTTTTCCACATTTTGCTAGGCAAGAAGACTTATAAGGACACTTAGGAAAACCTATTGACTACTATTTATTCTAGTGAAGGTGAGGAAGCATTGCCATTGTTAGATACCATTAATGTTCTGGTAAAAATTCATCTTTTTGCATTATGGAGCTGATAAAACAATAGCTAATCATTGAAAAACCTCCATGTGCTCATACCAGATTTAAATTTCACAAGCAACATTCCTGTGTCTTACAAATGAGCTGCCATGGTACTGTGATTCCTGAGCTATGAGAAAATGTTTTCTTTGGTTTACAGGTGGGTTAATATTGGAAATTCCAATGAGCAGTGCCAGATATTATTTGCTCTGATAAGGAACAACAGTTTAGTTTTTATCTCGTGTTTCAAAGAACGACATCAGTCACCTACACTCAAATAGCACAGAGGCAGCAAATTTCAGAATGATCTTTAGATTTTTTTGAGTCTTCCTGCTGCAGTTAAAGATAACTTTAGGCAAGTACAAAATGGGATTTTTTTTTCACCTCTATTTTTTTTTTCTTCCTCATAACACATTAATTAGACTGGAATTATGTATTTAAAAATCTGCCTGGGTTTGTGTACTACTAGCTCAGGTACTGCTCTTAAAGTCAGTACGACAAATGAGGGATTAGTTAAATTAGCAGTATTTTTAGCAGTGACAATTGAGCCATTAGGAAAAGGTTGCATTTCTAGACTCTTAAACATCTTTTCAACATGCAGTTACTTTAATTATTTGGAGATAGTTTTCCATGAATTTTGTTTACTTCAGTTGGAATGGTCCAGTCTCTGTCATGATCAACTTGTCTGTTTGGAAACCTGAGGAAGATGAATAGGTTCTCAGGCTTTGTGGGGCCTTTACCTCTCACTTCAACAGTGGCATGATTTCTTTGAGGCTTTTTCCTCAACGGGTGGCCTTTTGAAGATGTTTGTGCAGCCTTTGGTCTGTACTCCCACTAGAACAAAGCCAGAGGTGTGTAGTGTACTAAGCTGTTTCTGCCCTGGTGGGGGGTTGCACAACTTGACTCAAGGAGACCTGTATCTGATAAGTTGCTACAGGGCTGTAACTAATCACATGGCAAGCACCTTGGCACTTGGCTTGCCTATGGATAATTGTCATTTAGTATGTTTTGCTACCACCCATGACTTAAACCTTACAATAGCTGCAGTAGTTGGGAGTTAAATATAAAAGACCTAAGCAGTGGCTTTCAACATGCTGAATTCAAATATAAACACAGCGTGAAGGGACCTGTGGACCTTTATCTTCCTTGCAAGATGAATATCCAAACAGAACAAAAATTAACCCAGAAAATTACTTAGTGAAGAGTATATGGTCATTGACCTGGATTGACACGCTGACATGCTGCAGTGGGAATAATTCATGACAGTTTATGGAGCTCTTAAGATGTAATAAAACCTACAGTATGAATACGAAATACTGTTTCATTTACAAATGTCTTCCTCATGTTTTTTCCTTAGTGGTTCAATAAATTCTGGTTCATTGTTGTGAATAAATCACTATTTTTCCATCTTGCTGTTAAGTAGAATGCTTAGGGATTCTTTGGGTAAAGCATGGTATGAAAACACATTGTGTTCACAGAGCCTGGGTCTAAGTACCCCTGTGAGTAAGAAGATTGGACCAGACCCAGTTGCTTAGTCAGATATCACAGTAATGTGCATAATGTACACGGGTTATAACAATTAATTGTAGCCTTGTGTTTGTTTAGCACTGCAGGAGTGTTGTCTTAAAAAGCATTCTGCAATTAATATTTTAAAATAATTGAATATTATTTGTTACATTTTTTTCATCTTCAACAAGAAACGTATTTCTTTTCTGGACTGACAAATGAAATAAATAAGCTGTTGCAGGAGTTTTTGGTAATACTGGGAAGTAAAAGTACCACTAATAGTTTATGATGGCTTGAAATCAACGTTGGTAGAATGCCTAAAAATTCCTGCTTCCTGTTGAAAGCACATTCAGCACACTGGGACACATTTGTCGGGATGTGATATGTAGAAGGTCTACTTCTTTTTTATTTACACTAAATTTTCAGTGACTCCTGTTATTTCAAACCACATACACCCACACAGCTATGGTTACTTGGAATCTGTCTTGACTGGAATATATCAAGGGTAATTGGGTTGGTATGCCATGTTTTGTTGATAATTGGAAACTCTTGGATCTGACACAAAAAGTTAACAAATTCCCTGTACTTAGCCATATGTTTCAGAAGTTCTTGCAACAGCAATTTTCAGGTCATTTGTCTAGCTGGAATTTGAGAAGAAACATATGACTACTGCTTGGATACTGCCTTACTATTCTTAAGAGTATTATTTCATAAACAGAAGAGAGCTCATTAGCTGGTAAATTATTTGTAGACCTAGCTGGAGTCATACCAGATATGCACAGGGACTCTTGAAAGGGTCTTTTTTTAATAGCCTACATTTGGAATTGTCTGTGCAGAGATAATTTCTCTTTTCAATAAGAGAAATAAAACATCTCTGTTCAACTCTGTTAAATCAGACTGTGCAACTTCACATTAAATTCTTCTCATATGTGATTAAGAATAGGAAAAAACCCTCTTGCTAATAAAGAAATCAGGAGTTTAGGTGTGACTACCACTTTGAGCTGTTCAAAGCTATCACTTATAGTCAACTAATTCAAGTGCTCATCTGCATAGCAAAGATGACTGTATTTTTTTTTTTAATTTAGTGGCTACATCTCTTGTAAGACTATTCCAAATTAGTTCCAGTGCTCCCTCATATTAATGTTGAAATATTCTCTGGTGCCACCTAATGGTAAAATTAGTCAGTTACTTTAAAGTGAGAATGAACAACGGGTATTTTTTTGTTTGTTTGTTTTTTTGCTTTGGTCCATCAGGATCAGCCTTGTGGCCTCAATACACATACAATAAAAAATAGCTCCTGACCCAAATTACTTCCAGTCAAAACATTTCACTGTTAAAGGAAAAAGTGCAGTAAATCCTATACTATTTTATTTAACTAATTTAGCTGAACTGGTTTTTAAAAGGTTTGGATACAAGCCTAAACCAAACCAACCAGAAATTACATCAAAGCAGAATCCTGAAAATAACCTGTAATTTTTTAAAAGGCTGAATGAAAAATTCAATATGCTGTTTGCTCTTATTCTGTTGGGAACAGAGAATTCAGATAGAGATCCTAGGTTTGTGTTAGACACATAGTTAAGGGGTTTGGGTTTTTTTGTTTGTTTGTTTTTTTGGGGTTTTTGTTTTGTTTTGGTTTTGGTTTTTTTTTGCCACAATGTTGCAATTTGCTGGTCCTGCATGAATTCCAGGAAGCAGAAAAAGACCTCTCTGAATGTGGGAAATATAGTGTGGATGTGTGTCAATAATGCCACTGATTTTGCACCGTCTTCATAGCCTCTGAGCAGTTGTGCTATCTGCACGGTTGGCAGCTGTACAGTGAAGCCACTTGACAGGGCAGACAGTGTGCTAGAGAATGAGCAAAGGGACCAACATGCAGCAGGTGAGAGTTGGAATAGGATGGAAGAAGCTGCCAGCCAAAACACATCCAGAAATACAGCAAAGTCTGAAATACTCAGAGGAGGTCAGGTTCTTGTAGATGAATTATAGCCTTGAATCCAGTCTCTCTGCCTCTCCCAAATAACTCTTAAGAGACATGGATCTGCTTCTTTCTGTATGAAAGCTATAGGTAATTCTTTTTAGTTTCCTTCCCATGCACTTAGGATTTCTTTCATTTGCTTTGGCAGTGGGACATGAGCACACTTACAGTTTTACTGCCCGATGTCATTGTGCATTGCTGCGACAATTTACATTCTTTTCTTGGATTGGGTGGGTAACTGTTTTATAATGGAGAAAAACAAAATTGTAACTTCCTGCTCCAAAGTAAAAGGTCTATGTGAACATTTTGCCCAAGTCTGTAGAGAAAGAAAGTGGAGCAGGAAAATGTAATTTTTTTATTCTGATAAGAAGCTAGTGGGAAGGACAGCATAGCCAAAGGATGTTGCAAAAGAACTACTTAAATGGATTCTTTCTCAATCCTCTGGAAAAGAATGTTCAGTATGTTTTCATTGATCAATTCTGCTATCACACATTTTATGAATACCTGGTTGATGCAATTAATAGTGTTGAGATAAATAAACAGCAATACCCTAGAGACAAGAGAGAGTTTTATCCAAATGGCTGCAGTATTCGTTTGGCTGCCAAATTCTGAGACTCAAAAGACTGTTAAATAACATAATTTTCACTTACTTTAGTCAGAACTGACTGTGACCAGCACAACTTGAGCTGTGAATTTCCACTCTAATGTCCTGCTTTGAACTATAGATGAGTTTTTTTCACGTTCTGTATCACTTTTTAATTCCTTTCTTGAAGAACAACTATCCTTGCAAATCAAAACTATTTGCATGAATAAGAGTTCTGATATAACTTTTAGAGAAGGTTAATTTCAAAGTGGGCAGGCTGCTTTAAACTATAGAATAGTTACATTTTGGGGTTAGAAGTGAAGTTTTTTATTGAAGCTAATTAAATTTTATTCTGGGACAAAGTACCTCCATATTGCTTCTTTCTCCCAGGCATTGTAGAAAGTTGAGCATCAGTACATGTGAATAACATGGATAAAGTAGTTGCCGTAAAAGACGCATTTTTTTCCTTTGCATAAGCATGACTAGGAAGGAAAATATTATGGGCCAAATTGTTTGCAGATGTAATTGTTGTGGTTTCATTGAGTTACAGGAGGATTTTAAAAGATTTTGTCCAAATGGGAGATAATATGTGCAAAGCACTTCTCATGGTCTAGCCAATTTGTGGGTTCTCAGTCTGAGCTGAGAAACTGGCACTATATACTTTTGGAAATCTGCCTTTGAGGACTGTGCCACATTACAAAACCAGAGGTTTTGGCTCACTTGTGAAGTGAAACGAATACAAATCTTTGAATTTTTTCAGGTCAACCCAATAATAAAATTGCGTTTCCATCTTTGAGTTCAATATTTCTCAGAGTGGCTGGTGGTTGTCCTCAAAGGCACTCATTACAGACAGTAGTGCTTAATATTGGCTCCCTCTTTGATTGGGATGCTTCTATGTGAAAAAAGACCAAAGAACCCTCCAAATGAAAACTTTCCACCATATACAGTAAGCATTCCAGGGATTCGCAATTGTCATTGTAAGCAAACAGTTCTTGCTTTCTCGGTCCTTAGTGAATCCACAGCTGACAATCCAAAGTCATGGGTACTGTCAACTTCAAATGCTAAAAATCATCAAACTGCCCGATCTGTTAGATGTGAAACCGAGGTCTTATACCACATCACATTAACAGTGTGCTGTGTGTTGTCATTTCAGGCCTCTAAAGGAGACTCACAGATTTAGTATTTCCTTAGAGTCACGGTCTTGATACAGACAACAAGCTGCATGCTGAAGTCACGAGCTACAGGAACACTAGGGACTTGATGAGTTTATATGCTGGCACTGAGTCCCAGAGACAGAAATGCATCAGTAGTGAAACTCAATCAAGCACAATCTTCCTTCTGCTGGAAAAAGAATGGAGAAGTGATTGGTATCACAGTCACCACTGTGGTGCGGGTGCTTGGAAAATGCTGCAGGAAGGGCCAGCACTATATATCCTATTGGCAGCCTTTATCAAGGCTCCTGCAGAGCCCTGCTGAAAATGAGTGTCATTCTGAAGAAATCTGTCCAGGCAAAAATGCTCTCTGAGTAGTAATCAGCTTACAAAAATGGGAGCTAGATGCAAAATGTGGGTTCAGGATCTGCCCTAACTTTCCTTAGAAGCTTCTCACAAACTCGACTTTTAGACTATTACTGTCAGATCCTTCATGTTTTTCTTCTATCCCACTCTGGTTTCCTTTTCTACTGGTTTCTAACTTTGGAGCAAATTATCAGAGGAGTCTGAAACAATCCTTTTAAAACTGAGCTCCCAGGTCACCTTCTCAGAGCCTCTTCTGTGTCAGAAGCATGATGTTGCAGTCTTTTCAGCAAATACATAGCTTTGTTTATATTTGTCTCCACTTTTAAACAACAACAACAAAAAAAACCCACCCAAACCCATGCAAACTTAGAACACTTGAAAAACTACAGGGGAAAAAAAAAGGTAAGCTTCTTGGATTTTTTTTTATCTTTTCTGCTCTAATAATCTTATCAGCAAGATGCTTGGCTTGTTAAATTTGCTGAAATATTTCCTGCTGATAAGCCTTATCAAGCAAGCTTTTTCTGCCTGTCGTACAGCCTGACAGTGCCCTCTCCTGCTCACAGCACATGGCATTTCCTCTGCTTTGTGGGATGCTCAGCCAGCTCCTGGCAACTCGGCTGCTGGAGTGAAAGCAGCTCCCACCAGCAGCGATTTAGTTAGCCCACGGTCCTCTGGGCTCATCCTTGAGCTTTATCGTGTCTCTTTGCAGAAGAATGCAATGTGGAAGTGTGACATACTTATTGTTTCTCTCTTCTACTAATTTTATCTACTTTTTACAGTATTTCTTAATATTTCTTGATGACTTACTGAGGAAATACTGTTTTTTTTTTTGTGTGTGGGTTTGTTTTTGTTTTTGTTTTTTACAAGAGAAGCACCTTTACTTGTCTGTGCTTTGTTACACTGTTGATTTCTCAATCCAGTATGTGCAGAATAGGTAACACTGATGAGCAGCCATGCATCTTTTGCTCACCGTGTTCCCCAAGGATACAATAATCTTTGTTCTGCCTGTTTGTTGTTGTTGTTTTTTTTTGCTGAAGAAGTGTTCATCTGTCAAGTCATCCATTTTCTCTAAATGCCAGAGAGCTTTAGTTGCATTAAGAGCACCTGAAAGCCTTTGGCATTTTGGGGTCACTGGTCTGGACTTGCTGTCAGTGCTAATATTGTTTGACTTTCCAAATTCGATTTTAAGCATTGTACAAAGCTACATGTGGCCAGGATGTTTAACTGAAGTATCTCTGGTTCATAAACTCCACCAAAAAACAGCAGCCAGTAATGAAACCCAAAGTGGGGGTAATGTTTATACATGTAAACAAACACAGCAGTTCTGTGTCTTTGAAGGCAATTAGAGAACAGGATTTCAGTCCAGTACTTGAGGCCAAAATAGCAAGACTATTTTTAACATGTTGCCTAAGCTAGAAGCCAGTCTTCTGAGGAGGAAGGCATTAGCCAGGGAAAACACACAAAGATGCACAGATGACATTTTAAAAAGGAAAAAAATGCTGAAAGCTATGAATGCATCCCTGAATATATATATGAACTCATAAATGTCATCAGTCCTTGAATCCACTGTCGGAAACCTCTACAGTGAGTTTAGGTAGCAGTATCTTTCAAATTGCACCCTTTAAGTAGGTAATTGTAACTGTCTTAAGTTACATTTCAAATGTTACAGCAATAGCAGTTGTCTGAAATACTGGAAAGTGATGCTGAAGAGCTCCTTGCTGTACTGGTTTACAGCTTATGTGCATAATCAATGTCAAATTTAGAAGCCTGGGCTTTATTATTTCACTGTTTCAGATACCTCACCTCATTTCCAGAGTGCAAATGTTGGTTTGTGAGGCCGAACCCACAGGGGAAAGGGATGTGGATATGAAACTTGTTGCTTTCCCTCTCTGTTTTCGGTCATCCTGATCCTCATTTCCCATATGGAGGGCTGGCTTAGCTATGGGAGCAATTCTGTAAAAATACTAGTAGGAGATGCAGTGCAAGGCCTCAGGCTTTGTTCTCAACTGTGAAGGACTTCATATGGAAGCATGCAAAAGCTAGGACTCACCACTGAACACTAGGAAAACTATTTTGAACTGATAACAATGTTGATAACTGACTTTAAATGATCCACAAAAACAAAACATTGCTTTTGAAATCATCTCAATGAAGATACCTGTCTGCGCTTCTTGTGTTGACTCATGTTTGGTGTAGAGGAGGAGCAGGTGGTAAGAGCTGATGATAGCTTAGGACAAGCTGGACTGAAGGAACTGAGCCCTTAAAATTCAGCAAGACTGCATAGAGCATAAAGAAAATAGAAGTAAATGTGGCTTGGAAAATGTTTATGGTCAGACTGCAGCAGACAAGCTGCTGGGAGGGAAAGAAGATGAAAAGATGCCAAAAAGCTTTGAAAGAGAAGGGCTTCTAAGTGTTGAAGACAGGCAGCCGCACACGTGAGCAGTTAGTAGGGATAGAAAGAGCACCAATGGTGTAACACAGGACTCTTGGTTCTGTTGGTCTTGTTTTGATAAACCTCTGGAACTTCACTGCCAGGGCAGCAGTTAAAAAACTGACAGGCCAACTTAATAAAAAAGGGCACCTAAAAGCTACCTCATAGGCAGGGCATGAGCATGAATAGATTGAGAAAAGGTTGAAGTCTGGTGCATGCAGGCAGAATCACAGGCAAAAGATCAGTGGAAAGGAATACTCCCTGCTGTTCCTGGGATCTGTATTATACACCGCAGCTGGCTGCATGCATCAGTAAAGTAGGTGGCTACCAGGAGGGCAAGTTACTTGTTCTACGGTAGAGGCAATGGCTTTTGAAAGAGTAGCTTATTCCTTTCTATAGCCAAGCTCTCCCTCCTATGTGCAGGGGCCTTGGCTGATGGAAGGACTAGTGTGTGTGGTTGGCAGATTCTTCTGTAAGCAAGGGACTAGCATCAGCCCTTCCAGCAGCAGTAGTAGTGGTTGCTCTGCTTGTGTCACAGCTTGGGCTGCAGGAGTTGTAAGCTGTGATCTTCACAGCTCCCCACTGGTTTCTGCCTCAGCCAGTCCTCTGCATGTGCCCATGTCCAGGGAGAGGTAGAATGAAGAGGATCTGGTGAAGCAGGGAGGAATAGAATCTGTTGGCTGTTCTCAAAGTTCCCCTGAAATATCTGCTGATTTCTAAACCTTCACTTCCTTCCCTCCAGATTCTGATTAACTGTCAGTCAAAGCAATGCTACTCCAAACCTTTCCATGCATCACTTCTCTCTGCTCAGCTTTCTGCCTTTTTCCAGACTCTCCTTCTATTCGTTCCTCAGACCTCTTGGCTACAGCCCTAAACCAAGGTTTTCCTGAGAAGTTTAGAACCAGTTCAGTGGTGAAAGATACTCTTCAGCAGAGGCACTGGCATAAGGTAAGATGCCAGTGTATCTTCCTTTTCCAAGAGACATTTTTGTGGCATTTGTGTACAGAGAGCAAAAGCAAGGATTCTCTTAAGGCCCTGACAGGCTGAGGACAGTGGATTAAGAATATATTGTATCTGCAGTTAAACAACTCTTCCTGTTCCTTTGCTGTTATTATTATGATTGTTTTTATAGTAATTTGTAGGGCATCTAAGTGAAGATCACCCAGAATGTAAATGCCTGCAATTGAGCAGGAAGTCCGAAGAAATCATGAAGATTTCCAAGTGGTGATGACCTCTGTTGCACTTTGAACTCAGCTTATTTTTGGCAGGAGCAAAATGAAAAGAAAGCTTGCTTTGCAAAGAAGGCAGTGCAACTGCCAGTCCCTGTAATTAGCCAAAAGGCCTGCAGAGTGTGTGGAGGGAGTCACGGAGCACATGGCTTCTGCCATGGCACTGCTCAATCCAGAACAGTGCCTGCAGGAACATACAGCCTGGCCAAAGCCCAGATATTGCAGCTGATCCCAGGGAAAGGCCAGAACCCCTCTTCTGGAACTATTGAGTTGGCTAAAATGTAGCACGCACTATTCAGGCTTCACACAGCTGTGAGGTCTTTGTTTCAGGAAACACAGATCCTCTGTGTATGTACAGAGGACTGATTCAGTTCTTACCATGTGTCTCCAAGCATCCTTGGAGGTTATAGTTATTGAGAGTAAACTAGAACCTTGGTGACCCTGTACTGTATACAAGCTAACTTCTGAAATATACAGTAATGGGATTAATCATTCCCATCTTTGCTTAGTGTAATTATAGAGAAAAAAGAATTAGGGCAGACAAGACTTCTCTGGCAACCTCTGTCCTATCTCTCTGCATGTAAATTCCAGACCTGCCAAGAGCCTATGTGCAAAATATTTTCTGCTGATAATTGAGATTGAGTGTAAGGTTTCTTTGGTGAAGACTTTTGATTTTGTTTTCATTTTTATTTATATTATGCTTCTTGCAATCTAAGGAAAGGAACAAAGGAAACAAGACAACAAAAAAATGTTTGTCAGGACTTTTACTACAAATATTTTCCCTCTGTGATACCTAATAGGAAAACCACATTTACTTTTTCCTAAATTTTTCCTAAAGCAAATCATTGATATAGGTTGGGTTAAGGATGTAAGGAGTGAGGATATTATACTCAGCAGTCACACGGTGATAGCCATGGGAGGAAAAAAAACCTCCTTTCCATTGTAAGATTCCTTTCTTGCTTTCCTCAATGCCCAGCAGCACAGAAGTGTACTTGTGTACTCCCTATAAAAGCTGTAACCAGAGCCAGTCTCTGGCCTGAGTTTTGTCCATTTCTAACCAAGCACAGTTTCTATAGAAAGGAAAGCCAAATACACATGCAGGCAATAGATTGAGATGTATTTCAGCCTGCCATACTCAAGGTTTGGAGCTTTACACCAGTTCCACTGCTATGTTTCAATTTCTTTTTGTCTCCATCCCTGTTCAAGCAGCAGAGAAGACCAGATTCTCAAGAGCAGCTTGACTTATCTCAGCTCGTTGTTAGCTGATGGATTTAAATTAGAAAATTCTCAGGGACTTGAAAATAATTATGTGTTCTTCTGGAAAGGCATTTCTCATCACTTCTATATTGGATTTAAGAAGTCTGTTAGGTAACCAGCTTATTTCCCATGGGTGCTGCTGTGGTTGTTTTATTTCTATGAGAGTGCCTTTGTTTCACAGGTCTGTTTTCGATGTCAGAATGAGAAAGCTGAGGGGAATAACCCCTCACTTACACAGGAGAGAAGGCGCAAAAGTAAGCATAATGATCTAGACCACTAAATGTTTCCTCTGTAGAATGTTACAGCTTGACATTTCTTTGTGTCAGTATATTTCAAACTGCATAAGCTATGGCATGGCTTTGCATAGATTTTGAAAATTCATTTACTCACTTCAAAACATTTCTTTAAAAACTTTCAACATTTTCTTCTGGTCTTTACAGCTTTGCTGTGATATCTGACAGGGATGCCAGATGGCCCAAAGAGGTAAACGTCAAACAAATAAAGCGTTCCTGCATCCAGTCCTTTGATGGTCTCTGTGGTGACAGCTCGCTGGAGATTTATATCATAGAAATATTTGCACAGCACTTTCTCTGACTTCTGCCTGGATTCAGGTCCAGAGCATCTGTCTGCACTTCGCAGTTCCATCCAGACCTGATCTTCTTCAATCTTTTTCTTGTATACACAGTACTTGCTTTGCTCTTGTGTTCCTAGCCAGGCAATGGTGACAGAGTTGCAGGTCCTCAGTTTACTGAAGGACTTGATTTTTAAACTCTCTGGAAGAACTGGGAATAAGGGCTTGTGGAAATGAGAGGACACCTGCACTTTGATGGAAGAGTTAGATTCCTCTGTGGACCTCAGCTGCACCGAATATGTGTCCAGCAGCTTTCCCTTCAGTGAGAAATACCTCAGCCCTGAGATGTTTTCAGATGCTACTGTTTTACTGTTCTTTGTTATGTGAACTCGTACTTGGCCGCGACACAACTGGAAGGTGAACTGTATTTTCTTGTGCCTCGCCTGGTACTGCAGACTGTAGAATTTCTGTCTTTTCCCATCCAGGACAACCTGAACCACTTTCCCATCTTTCAGCTCTATCACCTTAGGTTCAGGTTCTTCCAGGGTTCGTGCAAATGTCCCAGTGTAAGCAGCACTGGCATTCGTGAGGAGATTGACAACAAAAACATCAAAGTAATACTGAGTGCTGGGACTGAGATTCGGCACTGTGTAAGTGTTCTTGGTGCCCATACATATCTGCCTGACTTCCCCAGTACTCACTTTGTTGATGATGCTCAATTCGCTGTTGGACAGTAACATCACCTGCTGGGGTTCAAGAAGGTATGGAGAGAGAGACAAAGCTAATGTGGGTGGCAGTTTCATTCCAGAGGATCTGATTGCCGTCTCAGCAGCACATAAGCTCTTATAGTTGTGCTTTTCATTAACTAGAAGACAATATTGGATGTTTTCTCTATGTTGCAAGGCAGAGGGACTGTGTTTCCAGCTCAGAGTCACGGTTGTGTGCCCAATGCCAATGACATCTAAGCGTGGATCCATTGGAAGTTCAGGATAGAGGTGGCCAGATGTTGTGTCAGTTGTTAAGTACACAGTAATGTGTGTATCTCGTTCGGTGGATAAGAACTCAAGCATGTAAAGGGCAGAATGAGAAGACATACCCATGTAAGTCTCTACGGAGTTTCCCTTATAGTTAAAAATGGTGGACACCACACTTGGAGCCTTGTGAGATTTTGAGATTGCTCGTGTATCGTGATCACCTGGAGGCAAAAAACAGATTTGTAACTTCTGTTTTAATGGGTGTGAGTCGAAAGGCATTGCATAGGTTTTACTGTTCACATGCCAGGGAACATCCTGTTTTCTTCCTGGAAACAGTAATTACAACTAAAAATGCTCTTTGCTACTGGCAGTTTATTAAAATATAAATTGAGTAGCTCTTATTTTAGTGGTGTAGTTGTAGAATTATGTTTTCAAAAAGACTATAGTTATAAAACCACAACTAACAAAAACTTGACTTTTGTATCATGACTAATCTCTCTCCAATTTTCCTTTTCCAATGGCTATCTCTTTGGGTACTTTAAGGAGACTCATGCTTTCTATGAAAAGGATTTTCTTTGGTGTAGTTTCATGCCATTGTCTCCTACGAAGAAGTAAAATTTAACATTTGAGAGGAACGTTATTTGAACTCTTCAGCCAGATGTATCAGCCTGACAGATAAAGTCTTTTTAATGGCAGCTTACAGATTTTAGTTTTAAAAATTAATTTTAAGAAACCATGAAAGAATGGAATTTCCTCTTAGGGTAGAGGCAGCATAATACCCGTGCCGTAGTAGATGATATTCATAGAAAATGAAGTGACTAAATCTTCTCTGCATCACTGTGGGGAGCAAAATGAGTGGTTCAAGTGTCCTAAGCCACAGAAAAATTACTGAGGCAACAAAGAGAAGGTTAGGCCAGTACAAATAGCATATGAAGCTGATCTGAATTTGTAGAGCCCTGAAGACTTAGGGTTGTTCCTAAATATTAATGTTAGATTTAGATTTTTTAGCATGTAATCCTTAATTGGGCTGATGGTGAAATCCCATGGGCTTCCATGTTTCACCATTGAGACAAGGATGTCCTCTTCAGCTCATGTAAATTTACAGGACAGGGAAATGTGAGATGTTTAAGCTTGTGGGGCATTTCCTGTAACACAACTCCTTATGAATAACTTTTCTTTGTGGCTGCTTAGCGACACTGAAGGTCTTACCTCGTGATGCTTTTTCAAAGAAACTTTCTGGAGCCTTGTGCACAAGTATGCTCCATTCGATGGGAACGTCACAGGGAGTCACTGTTATTGTGAAAGGTGCAAGGGCTCTGCCTTCCTCTAAAACAAAGTAGTACCTGTAAATGGAGATTAAACCAAAGGGAAAGTGTTGGGAATTTCAAGTCCTGAGGCTCCCTGTAACTCTTCATCTTGATGCAGATCATGCCTCTGTAGGTAGAAATGACTATGTTTTGAGGTGTATCAACATAAGACGATGATGAATGTCTGAAATTTTTGGCTGTAGGAAGAATACATGCTATGTTTTTTTCACTAATCCACAAATAGTTGCTGGAAGTTTTATCTGCTTATAGCGGCAGTATTTTTCCCACTGAATTTTAACGCATTTCAGGTGGGTATCATATCTCAATACTTATCTGGTCATTCTGGATGGTGAATATGATTAAACTGATTGCCTTTGAGATAACTACCTATTGGCTAACTCTGGGGAATTTGGTACCAATTTTGTAGGATTTCCTGACTGGAGATCAGTAAAAGCTCTCAGTGCCTGTCCTCAGTGTTTGTAAATCTAGGTCTTCCTAGATATCAGATGGAGTGGATATAACGGAATGGTTTAGGAGGAGGAGGAACATTATCAGATGTCAATGGCAAGTTCATCAAGCCAGTTGTAACTTAGTTGATTTCATGACAGAGGCTACTGTGTGTGGGTAGTACAAAGCTGTATCAGTCTACTTGGTCAGGTTTTGCTTCCTGCTTAAAGCCCAGCCTCCTGCTCTCTCCTTTGGTCTTTTGCTTATTTCTGTTGTTTTGATATATATGAACTGTGTACAGCCACAGAAATGTTTGGACTTGAGTCACTCTGCAATTAAATGAAGGCAATTCAAGGGGGGTTTTGTTCATTAGTGAGACAAACCTAGTCATTATGGATATATCATATCAGCCTAGAGCTTTGGCTTAATTTCAGGATATGTCTGCTGGGCCAGAGTCAAGCTCCATTGGAAACAGTTCCACATTCTTGAGTCTTTTACTTTAAGCCAAAACTTGACATCTCTTGGTTTCCTGTTTGGATGACTCTGGAGTTCATAAGAGTCTTACCTTATGTCAAACTGAAGGAGATTGTGCTTCCTCACTGCAGTCTTAATGTTATGCCACAAGAGCATAGCAAAGTTCACTTTTCTCTGAGATTTCAAAACCCATTTGCCTTTATCAAGGAGAGCTCCTACTTTTGCTCTTATGAACAGTGTCACATTATATAACACGTGCTATGTTCCAGTTTCTGTGCTCACTCTCTGCTCCATGACCACTCTGCTTGTGTGTATGTCAAAATCTGTATGTGTTGGTCACTGTTCAAAGTATGGTCTGATTAAATCATTTGAATTGTATCTCTTCCCAGACAAGCAGATCAGTTTTTGCTACCCTAGATGCAGTGACACTTGTACTACCTAGATCACCTACATATCTAGATATGGCAGAAAAGTTTGCAGATATTTTGGGGAAGTGAAGAATCTGTAAAATTTCCACAGGCAAATCTCTTAGCAAGTTTCAATGCCATTCTACAAAAACACTTCTAGCGTGCAGGGCACGGGCAGAAGGGTTTCTCTTTGATAGGATAAGAAGTCTGTGTAGATATTCTATTGTTTTTTGGGCCATTGCTAGGTAAATTTATTGTATTTTACAGTGAATTTAGGACAGTAGATGTGTCTCTAAACACTTGTTTCAGCCCTGAAACAAGGCTCTTTACGTGAAACAACTGTTTCCTGTTGCAGCCCACCTATTCTGTATCAGTTTTGCTGCTCCTCTGGTGAACACCCCAGAAACCTGCCTGAAAAGCACACCTGAATCTAAAACTCATTCCAGAATCTGGGTAGTGTAATGACACTTGAGCTTGACAGCAATGGGGTATTTCTCTGGAAATTCAGCAGATGCTGCTAGAGTTCTGCAGGTGCATAGCAATTCTTGACTTGTACTGGTAGCTTGCAGCTACCAGTGTCATAGGCAGGTATCTGAGAATAGCAATAACTGATTTGCTCTTACCTTTTAGGTATATCCTTCAGTAGGTGAATTGTGGTTTCCTTACCATCAGCAAGCATCAAGGAGTGGTAGAAGTTGAAGAGATCAGTCTTGAAGCCTTGCTGGGAACTGGTTGTGGGTGCTTTTAAGGAATGGCTCAAGCAAGCTGACATGAGGAGATGGAGAAGCAGGTAAAACCAGAATGAGGACATCTTCAGTACTTCAAGGTGAGATGACAAACGTGAATGGAAACTGCTGTCTTGGGGGAGAAAATAATGAGTGACCCTCTCTTTCTGTGCCTTTCCTGATATTTATCACAACTACAACAAGCCAGGCATTCAAACAGAGAGAGTCTCCATTTTGCTAAATTGTTTAAAGTCCATGGAGAAGTATTTCTCAGATCTGTCTACAAAGATGTAATGGCAGAAGATTCTGTGATTTTTTTTTATCATAGAAAAATATCATCAATGTAACACAGGTGCAATATGACAAGACAGTTATAAAAAAAGAAAAACACCTCCAAACCCTTTCACTGCTGACAAAATGAGTGGAGAATTACATTTAAAAGGTTTTTCATAGTTAATAGTGTTCATTTGCTAAATTTCAGGCCTGGGTCATTTGTAATGGAACTGTCAGTTTCGAAGTCAGAGGAGGTCACTGTAGCCAAGCACTGCTTTTGCTGTTCTGTCAGAGATCATTTCATTTTTATTTCACCCATCGTGACTATAGATACGTGTAGAACAGAGCACCAGAAGTAGTTATTCAGAGTAAGGTAAGATACTGTATGGAAAGTGGAGGATCCTGGATAAAAATCCCTAAATTGATACATAGGAGATTCTAAGCAATTTGTCTATTTCATTTGGAGGAAAACTTTATTAGTGTAGGGCAGCTAGATAAATACTGCCAAGATGTTTGTGTGGCCCATCCCTTTCACACCTGCATCACTTCCAGCCCATCTCAGCATGTCTCTGTAACTTGTAGCTCTGTTGTATTCACTCTTATAAACATATGCATGCCCCCTCCCTCCTTTTAGCAAGAGGCTTTATTACCAACTTTGTACCTATGAAAGAAATGTACATAAACAGTCCCAAAAACAATCTCTGAAAATGCTGACATACTGTGTATGTTGTGCAAAGCTGTGCAGACAGGAGGCTCCAGTTGGGATAAGAAATTTTGTCAGTGATATGGGAGGTTATTGATTATCCTTACAACTTTGCTGCATCCAGTTTCAGAAAGAGAAGAAAGAGTAAAAGTGGACAGGGCAGAAAAAAGAAGAAGGGCACAGACCTTTAATAGATCTACCAGCTGTAGCTTGGGGATTTGGAAAGCAGAGGGAGCTCTGTGAGCAAGATCTCTTTTTTGAGGAAAAAGTATCTTATTGCATCTTACAGGCAGCAAGGAGTAATGATCTTGGTTAAATCTGATTATTGGTTAAGGATAGAAGAGAATATAAACCACAAAGGCTCCATCTTTTGTAATTTTTTGCGTGTTTCTGAGATCAGCCCTGTCCTCATGGTGTCTGCAAATGTGCAGAAGATCTTAGGCAGTTAAAATACCTACAGTTCAGCAGAAGTGCCATCTGTTACCATTAAAGTGACTTTATAAAAGGACTAGTTCCTTTACAAATCCATTTCAAACATACCAATTCAAACATAGTATTGCATACGTCTGTGGATTTTTCTGTACAAAATTTGTTTTCATCTGTGATTCCTGAACACCCATCTTTGGTATTGGTGAGATTATTATTGAAATGATTACTACCTGGTCATCTCAATGTCCTGCTTCACATCCTTATAAAGTTAGGATATTCTGTTTCTATTTGTATCAACATTTAGCACTTAGCTGAATGCAAGATTAAACTACCATATGAACAAGTGGAAAGAATAGTTAATATTATGTCAATTCAGTTTTCAATGTTCTTATAACAGAGCTTTACTTATGACTCTGAGTCACTTGGCTGTTATTCTAGTCTAACAATAGCTTACAAATTCAAAACATAACCCCAAATATTTTGTTTTACCTTTGACAGTAGCATCTGAGTTGCTCTGGGCTTCAGAGTGAATTTTAAAAAAAGAAAAAAAGAATGAGTCTTCCTGCTGCTTAAATGACAGAATCTTGCAAACCACACTGGTAAGAAAGCAGCTCAGCCTTTCTTGTCCAGGAAAACAAACCAACCAAGCGACCAACCAACCTATAATCAGCTTATCCCAAAGAGAACATCATCCTAAAGGCTGATTTCACTCGGTTACACAAACAGCACAGTCTCAGACTCTTGGAAACATGTTACACAAAAAATACTCTGCTTACCTATTGTGTTCCTGGCCAAATGATCCCCAGACCACTTGCTTTCTCTGCCAAAAAAGCATAAAATAGAATAATATAGACTTTTCAGATCTCCGTAGACGGATGAAAACCAAAACTGTGCAACCAGTTTAACAGGATAGAACTGATTTTTCCATATGGCTCCTGAGCAGACATAGTAACTGAAATGCTTTCAGTCCTTCAAGAAAAGAAAGAAAGAAAAAAGCTGGAGAGTTTTGGTATTTTCTTCAGTTGAGTGTTAACTTGCATCATTTTGAAATCTTTGAAGTCCTGACTATTGCTCTCTCAGTTCTAGAGTTCCTTCTGGAGGGCTGTGAAGCACGTTTGTGTATGCTGCCTCCAGACAGCGGGACTTTATTCCTGCACAGAGTGTCAGCCAGACTGTTAGAGCAACCTAATCCCAGCAGTGGCTGGCCAGAGAGCAGGTCTTCGACAGAAATGCACAGGGAGGAGGAGGAGGAGGAGGAGGAGGGGGTGAGATGGAGAAAACACTGTTAACCCTTGTTAGCCCTTAATACAAGCCAGCCAGGGGTGCACCATTCTCCTCCGTAAAACCAGTTTTGCATTAACAGCTTGATGGCCTTTCCATAGTACATGCAATCTCCTTGCTCACAGTACTGCAGAAGTTTCAAATAATTTCAGGTGCACTGTGTTTCTAGTGTGGTTTTTATTTCCCAACAGGTGCTTGACTGCCTCACAGAAAGGCAAAGCAAAGGAACTCTCAGGGAGGGAATGCTCTGCATTTTTAAAGCAGATTGAAATTAGCAATCCTTTGAAGACTCTCAGGAATCTACTGAATAGACCTGAGCAAATTTCTTGGCTTCTGAAGCGTGTGTAAGAAAGAAAATCCAAAAGTGTATGGGCTAGGGTAGTATTTTGGTGTGAAAGCATTGTGGTTGAGGGAGGAGGTGGGAAAATGGTGCATGGGAAACAGTTCACAGCAAGCACTAACAATTGCTTCTGCAGTTGAAGCTACAAAGCAGTTGTAGCAAAGCCATGGTCCTGAAAAGGGCTGCTCCTGCTGAGCAAGAGCTGGATATGGCCAGGATTCATATGCTGCTTGTACTTGGCCTTTTGGTCTGAAATGTCAAGAAAGGAGCCCTGGGGTTGTCCCTGTGGGGATGTGTACTCAGCTTCTTCGAGACTATTCAGAAAGGCAAGCCACAGAAGCCTGCATGAGTTGTATGCAGCCACTTTGCAGGGGGCAAAGACAGTACTGCAGGGAGGCCAGGAATGTTATTTATTCATTTTAAAATACAGTATATTTTTCAGTGTTTAAAGAGGGTGACTCTCAGTAACTCTTTAACATTGTCCCCTTGGATTTCAAGATATTTTATTTAAACTTTCCCAAGACAAAGTTTGCTAAGAAGAGGAGCAGGTGAGGGAGAAGTAGAAAGAGCCTTCAACAGAGTCTGCATAGCAGAACCTTATGAAAATTAAACTAATGTACAGGAATGAAATATTTACAGTGTGTTTACTCTCACTGCAGAAGATGGTAGGAATAATTAGGACATTATTCTTCAAGGGTTTGTTAAAATATATTTTCAGAAAATTTTGCTGACTAACTGGGCTTTTTAAAAAGGGATAATGTGTGGGAACCTTGATATAGACACTGTGAATCTAGGAAGAGACATTGCAAGATGTTTGCTAGATGACTAGCAAAAGTAGAGTAAATGGCAAAACAGGATCTTTCAGAAAAATTGTCATTCTGGTGGCAAATCCAGAATAGATGATGTCTGGGAAACAGACGTGGGAACTAATGAAAATGTAAGCATCTAGCCAGAAGCAACAGTTCACCTAATGAAAGTGAAAAGATATTGCAAAGTCCAGTAATAGAATAGGCTTGGAAGAGAGAAATGCAGGTCAGATGAGGTCATCCAAAAATGTTCACTGAAAACAGGCCACAAGAGAAAAGATATTGGCTGTAATATAAGTGTAGGGATGACAGTATTTTTTTTGCCAAGATTTGAAGGGACTTGTTGGCAGAAGCAGGGAGAATTCTAAGGAAGAAACCAGTGTTGTTAGGTAGGAATATCTTCAGGCAAGGCTTAAGAGCAGATGTCACTCATGTCTGGTAAAATTCCTAGCCAGCATGGACACAGCAGGCATATTTGTTATAGAAGGGACTTGCTGTCTCATCCTCCCTGAAGCTTCTCACTGCCATTAAGACAAGCCATTACACAGGGTATAATTCAGTTTCCTAGGAAGGCAGTGGTAGTCTTTCTGTTGGCTATCATTTCAGCTGTGATGCTGAAAGAGCACTCCTTCATGTCTCCTGATGAATAATATGAGCAAGGATGTTAGGTGAAAGAGGCTGACCGGATGGTTTAAGCATGGAAGTAGCCCAGTTCCTCTCACAACAATTTCTTGCATACTTCTCACGTGTGTGTACTTACAAGTTTTGCTGGAGCAAGATGTAAATTCAGAGGTTCACTGAAGCAGTATCAAAGGAAAAACCAGTATTCTCTATGGAGAAAATGAAGTTAAATTCATGACTTGTACAGCTTGACTAAACTCAGTGGAGTTATAACAGGGATAAATCAAATCCTTGATTCGGCACAAAATTGATACAACTGACTTCTCACTAGACAAATGCAGTCTGTAATGACCGGGCTCAGCTGCACCTCAGAGTTGAGTCAGTTACTTCAGGAGAACTGTTTGGAGATCCCACTTTTGTCCCAACACTGCTTGTCATCAACACCTTTCACAAATGCAGGAGACACCAGAGACTTGATTTATACTGTGTTAAGTAATAGTTCTGCTAAAAGATCAGTAATGCTAAAAGCAAAGTATTTTTGTTGAAATGACAGTAAGTCAGACCATCAAGGGTCCAGCTTGAAGCTCTCAAAGACACTAGAGGTGCATTTTCTAAAACTGCAGTCCCACTTTCTGTATTCAGGTGAGGGATTCTGCAAGCCAGTGGAGCATGCCACAGTCTTAACAGCACTCTGTTCCACAGCATCCCCTGCCTGCAGCCTTTGTTTGCTCCACCACAGCATGCCTTGCAAAAGGATACTCAGAATGCCTCCCAGAGCTGCACATCCATCTCCAGTCTGCCCCATGCAGCGTATCTGTGATATTTCTACCACATAGCTTCGTAGTTGGCAGGGGGAATGCAAAACATTGACCTTGTGTATTTCTGATGTGCCAATTTCCCTGCCATTGCAATGTCCTTTTGAGATGGTCAGGTCCCCTTCATAAAGAAACATTTTCTGTGTGAAAGGCCAAGAGAGCTCCAATCTCCCCCACTAGTAGAGTAGAGGGGAGAGTGGAGACAGGACTGTACCATCTTCCCATCCTTCACATGGCTGTAATTCCCATCATTATCCAAACACAGACAACATGCCTGCACCCCCAAATCTGCCCAGGGAGTTCTGTTTCATGAAACTCTGTAAGCACATTAAAAATGCATGGGGAAACAGAAATATAATCTTTTCAGTTATGAGACAAGTAATGTTCTCCCTTTCTGTCTTTTACACATACACAGATATATGGCTTTTTCCTTTGAAGCTGTGCAAGATGAGCCTAAGCAAAAGTCTGGCACTTAAAACCTATTGAAGGTATTGTAGGGGGGGAACTGACTCTAGGTTTTGTCAAATACTGGCAATGCATAAGCACTCAAAGGACTATCAACTAAGAAAAGCCCATATCTGTTCTTATTCAGAGGCATTAATAAACAGAAGAGACAGGGACTTGCTTGTAAGTCAAAAGCAGACTTGGAATTTTCCTGCAGTGTGTGCCCAGGTCAGAGTAAAGGAACAGGTTGTCTTGGAAGCTGGTAGATAGTCGGGGCAGCAGATATTGGTTTTGTAGGATAAAAAACTAGTGGCCTTCTAGATTTCATATCCTTAGTTGCCATTGTGGCATGTCTACGTTGAGAAGTTCTCCAGAATGATATAGTGACAATTGCTGCATTGACTAAAATTACACGAGTATTTTTGCTTAGCAGTCCCTCTCCAGGGACTCCTTTACATTTGAAAATGATCTTCTTCTGATGTTGTTGAAACTAAACATAGCCTTGAAAGGTCTTTCAGTAAGCAACAAACTAAAGATTATGGACACATGATTACCTCTCCCTGTTTTTGTATTCCATATTGTTAACAATGATTGTAATCTGTCAGGAAATAATAGACGTGATGAAGGGGAGATTTCCTGTGCAAAGCTCTGATCTTGTGGGATGTGAGAGCCTGCTTCTGAGCTTACTATATCCAACTTAATGGGAAAATTCCTTATTTATATGACAGAAATTTTTCTCCACAAGTGTAAATTTAGTGCAAATGAAAAAATCTTGAAATCTCCAGCCAGGAGTCAGTATTACATTAACAGCTACTTTAAAAATTAAAGAGAAAAACATATTGAAGACCCTGAACTGCTATTTTCATTTCCCTTTCCTTTTACCATACCCCTAGGCTTTCAGGATTTTGGGCTAAGTCCTGTTAAATAATGCCTTAGAAAACACCTACAAAAATCCTTTAAAGTCATCAAAGCAACATAGCAGTTTGGGCAGATATGAAATAGTAAGGTGAGGTTTTCAGCTTAGCTAAAAGCTGCTGCTTCCCTAAATTTAGAAAGTCACAGGAAGGAAAAAGGTGGCATTGACCATAGTCAGTTTGCCATTGTAATGGGGTAATCCTGTATTTTGTTTTTAGCTACAGTGTTGTTTGTTTTATATGCCAGAGGATTAAACTCGTATAAATAGAGCTAATCCACCCTGGTGGACGAGGAGCATCCAAGTGTTTCTTGTGTCAGAGGTTCTCAAGTGTCAGTTTAACTCCTTTCAGTAACAACTTAGAGAGGGGCAGAGAATGCTGAGCAGCCAGACTTGCACTCAAATCAAGCATGGCCCTGCCAAATCTCACTCCTCTAGAGGAAGGCTCTCTGAGCCTGAGCTCCTCCATAAGCCTTTTCAAAGCACCTCCGATCTGACCAAGAGACCTTCATCTTGGAGATGCTGGTTCCATTTACAGCATTTCACTTTCTTTTGAGCTCCTGGGAGTCCTTTTTCCTTCACACATCCAGGGGAATTTGCACACAACCAAAATGCTCACTTACACCACTGAACAATGTTTCAGAAATATGTGATTACCAGTCCTTGCTTTGTTGGTCCCCATGGGCTGCACCAGTTTGCTCCCAGGAGCTTTAAATTATAAACTGCCTTTTACAGTGTTGGAAAGCAGCCTGCATTAATTTTCCTGTCTGGACCTCCTCCATGGCAGCTGGCAGAGGAGGGGTTAACCACTGTCCTCTTTTCTGCCTTTGCTGGCTGGAGTCACTGGCATCCCATCTGGTCCAGGCTGTCCAGAGCTCTTCATAGTGTTCTCTGGGGAAGGCACTACAATACCCAGGAATTTTAACAATCCTAAACAGATTGGGGGCCACATATGGAGCAAAATGATTAGATTATAAGAGATCCAATCACATTTGCTGCTCTGGCCTTATATTTTTAAGCATTTGGGCTCAGGCTTTCTGCTCAATTACAATTATTTTACATGCAACAGAGATAAAGTTATTATGTTTGTATCTCTGTTTTGTTCCCACAGGAACAGTACCCATTTTAATGTTTGATTGTAGGAATTTAATGAATAAGTTAACATTACATCTAATAAAGTCTGCCACTTATCTCATAAATTGTCACAGCGACCTACTGTTTATGGCAGAGTTAGACTGTACAGAAGAAGGAATACAGAACACACTCATACATATGTATGCAGAAGGGGAAAAGTAATCTCTGGGCTTTGTTTATCCTTCCTAGTTTAATGCATTTTTTTTCTGCTCAATTAAAGCTGGATGTTTCATGAGAGAGCTTAACAATGAGAGCTTATTTCTGTGAAATAACTTTTTAGCCAATAATCTTTATTGAGCAAATGCCTCCAAATGTTAAGCGTAAGTACAAAAGTGAACAGAAAATCCAGGAGCTCACCCTACAGCCATTTCGTTCTGCACCTTTAGACATCACCCTCCCTTGTGACATGGAACATCTCCTACTGTGATGCCATAGAGCCATAAAATCCTTTCTCCTCTTCCAGTATCCCTGGCTGAGCACAGACCAGCAAGCAGCAATGTGTTTTGATGCAGAGCTCTTGCATAGAAATGCCTTTGTTTTTGAAAAGGCCTCATAAGCACTTATTTGGGTGTTGAGCAAAGTCCTCAGAGATAGTAGAAGAGAATGGACGTAGACAGGGATATATCTTCAACTGCCTGGGTAACTGCCTTTGCACATACGTGAGTACCTCTAGACCAGTGTGTTGCCTATTCTCTGATGTGGTCCTTCATGACTCCAACACTTGGAGTGCTGTGCTTGTCCCTGTCTGTTCCTCAGCCTACCTGTCTCCTGCTCCTCTCAGATTGTCTTCTACTCTCCTCTCTGATCTTTACATGGAACTGGTAAATAGATGTACCCCAATGGGCAGGAATACAGGTCCTTGCAAAGTTGCAGAGGGCCTTACAAAAGGGACAATGCAGCTCTTTGTCCAGAGGTAAATCCAAAAAGTCGCAAAACCTTTAGCAAAATAGCCAGAGAGTCCCTTAGGGCATCCTCCTAGAGGTAATACAGAGCTAGCTGATCTAGTTCTGCCCGTTTTCCTTCCCACAGACCAAAAGTTTTGCCCAGGGTGAATTTTCAACTGAGAAAATTGTCTTGATAATTCTTCTCCTGATGTCTAGGATAAGTCAAGTCCTCAAGTGACCCATGAAGGAAGTAGTCTGTCATAGTACTGAAAGCAGGAACTGGATTGGGACAGCCTAATAACCAGAGGGCTTTATCTTGTCTCTGGAACTGGTTTGCATCAGGAATCTAAGCAGGAGGTGGAAAACCTTTGCTGTAGCATAGCAGTACACCTAAGACTAGTGATTAACAGCAGTGGCTGCAGGCAGCTAATGCTTCAGGTTCTCTAGGAAAATTGCACTGTTGATTTTTTAGAAAAAAACATGACTGTTTTAAATTTACAAGCTATTTTATAGACTCATTAATTTTTCACGGGGGAAGGATAAATAAGTCGCTGGAGAGGAGCTCAAAATATGGGCTATTTACACTTAATTTATAAATTATGAACTTGAAAACTGATACTTTATGGTGCTTGGTATCATTTCATAGTGAAATGGAATGAGTCTCTGCTTCTACACCAGATCTGGCATAACATTTACATCTACGCTTACAGGCAGTTTCTAACAGCAGTGACTGAACACTGATCAGCCCTTGGGTGCAACAGGCATTTCCTTTGCAATGCTTCCAGCCCATTTTCCTTCTGCTCCCTCTTTCCTGCAGCAGATGTTTGGCCCCCATGTACTGCAGATCACAGGTTACCCATTAGAGTCCTGGCAAGGTCTGAGTAGAAACTGTGTTCTGATTCTTGAACCATGTGGCTTCATCTCTATCCTCAAATAAAGACTCCATCGAATCACCCCATGAAACTTCTGTAGCACAAGATGGCTCTAAGAAAAGCTATGAGAGCTTCTATGGCATGTTCATTCTGGAGGAATATATGAGCTATCCGAGACAAGGATAAGAGATATTGCCCTTTCTGTGCCTCTGCTGTATTCAAGTGACTCTCAGTCTCCATGTGCAAGTTGCTGGACTCATGGACGGGCCTCTGGAGAGCCTGTGACAGGTCAAGTAGTGATGGTACTGTGTAGGCAGTAATTCATCATTCTCCGTTCGCTGACACAGCTATTACATGTCAGACTCAGTGTGTATTAAAATACTGCTTCTGACATTAGATTAGCTTTAGTGTTGTCCAGCTTTCAATATTTATTTCTGAGACTTGTCACATTTATTTTATTACTTGGCCAGTGGCCATTTCTTGCTGAGTCTTGTCTGTGGAGTTCAGTGTAAAATGAAACTTCACCACCTCGTTAGCACTCCCTATCAGTATACAGCTTTCCAGGAGGCTGCTCAGCTCAGGATTGCTTCAGCACAGAGTGGTCTGAGAAGCCTGTCCCATAGGGATGGCCTGTGTTGACAGTCTTGCTCACCAACAGCCCCTCAGCTCTTGCTGGGAAACATGACTGGCAGCATGGCCTTTTACATCCATGTATTTGAAAACCCTCTTACTCCTGAGATGCTTTGGAGACACATCAAAATTTACAGTACCATATTACTCTCAGCTTCAAATTGTTCCACATATTGCTCCAATTGTCAAGACTAAGATCCCTGTGGGGGCCTGGACAGCTGCAGGTGTCTGGCTGTAGGGCCTTCAAGATATCTTTTGTGCTGTGCACTGCTATTCTCTGGCTTCTTGCTCCCATACTCAAGATTCTTTTGAGGGTTCTGGTAACCCTCATTTCAGGCTGAAGTTTCCTCAAAGGTCTGAAGAACAGGTTTTCAAAGAGGAATGATCATCGTAATTCCTTGAGCTTTATCTGTGAGCTTCAATGGACTTAATATTATGGACTTAATATTATGCCTTTCCATACGTGGAATTGTTCCTCACTTGGGTGAGACTTGATTCTAATTTGTGTTGGACTAATATTAGGACTGATACTGAGTTACCTAACATTGTGATGTTGCCAAAGCTTTGGCATCTGTAAGTGCATATGGATTGCATGTCAGTTTATGTTTATTCCTGCTTTCCTTGAGTGATAATTGGAAATTGCTTGTTGCTGGATTTCACTAGTCATAAAACAGGTTATCCATCAGCATGATCTATCCTGTGCAATAGGAAGCAAAAACATTAAGTTTTGACATTCCCTGCTCTGAAACCTTAATGGGGAAGGCTGTTCATGTTTGGGTGATGTTTCTTCCCCAGGCTGCTGGGAACTCATTTTTCTGGCTGTTGTGTTACACACAACTCAGACAGCAAGAAGGAAGCTCAGGGCTGTGTTTGACCTTTCCACATAGGAAAAAAAAAAAATTTCATTGCTCTGAAGACACAGGATTTGGACTGGGCTGAGAGTGGGATGTTCCTGTCACAGAAGGAGCTACCCTAGAAGGAAGCTACAGCTGAAGACAGCTGTAGGAGAAAGGCATACTTCCAAGATATGGTGGGACAGAGGTTAAATATCAGGCAAGTGTTGTGGAGGCTTCAGGATGTATTTAATTCTCCCAGCAGATACTATGTTTTGAGGAGTCGTAAGGCAGAGTCAGAAAACATCTTCCTCATGTGGACTCCCTGCTTCTCTTCATACTCAATGAGGTGCACAGAATGGGAATGCTGCTGCAGATGGCAGGGGCAGTGTAGGGGCAGCATCTACTCCCTGTGACTGAGAGAGGAGCACTGAGGAAAGGAGAGGAGCTGCCATCTGAGGAGAAAAGAGAATCAGTGAATAGAGAGCCAAGAGGTTAGGCAGAGGAGGGAGTGGAAACAGCCACACCTTTTTAGCTCCAGGTCATTGCCTCTAAAGTCTGAGCACTGGCAAGGTTGGAGGGCAGCATTCTTTACAACGCATGTTTATCAATTTTTCCTGGCTGGAGCAACATGCATGAATGTGTGATCCATTTTATTAGTTTCCACAAGCTGGCACTACATAAGCCAAAGAATAAAAACATGTCTCCTGTCACCTGGCTCCTGCGTGAGTCTGTGTGACATATGGTGTCCCAGATTTATATTTCTGATTTATGCTAATAAATCTCCTTTCCACGGGGGAACACAGGAAGAGTCAGAGAAGTGCAACTTTTAATGAAGCAACTGCTAGGAGACCAAACATACATAAATGTCTACTCTGGAAGAATATCTTTCTAAGCAAAACTGCTCCCAGCACTATTGTCAAGGAAAGCTGCAATCGGTTCCTAAAGGAATTAATCTCTTCATAATCGCCCCTGATGAGCATCTTTATCATTCTGGCTGAGTGATTACATTGCTGTCAGCAGGGGACTTCTCTTAATTGATTAAAATATTTTTTTTCACTGCAGTATGCACATGACTTATTTATCTGATAGAAAGAAATAATTTGATAAAGCATCTTGGCTCTGAAAAAAATGCTAAAATAGCGTTGAGGGAGAAAGGTGGGGAAATAAAGTAGATTTTCCTCAAAGTACCTACTCAGAAACACGAAGCAGGTTGTCAGAGGAATGAGGGAATAATGTCTCTCTGCCATCACATTTCAAGTACAAGACCACAAGGAAATGAAATTCACCTTCGCATTCCAACACGCCGATTTGATCCTGCCATAGAAGGCAGCTAAACGAGGGAACGCTCATTGCACGCCTATGAAGACGTGAAATGTAACAGGCGTCTAAGGAAAGTCAGCAGTCTCAATGGTCCAGACAAATGAGATGCTGTTTGGGCCAAGTTGGCTTTATTGCTGAGTTTCAAAAGCCCACACATGAGCTCTCTGAACTTTAAAGCTGATGATCCAGTTAGCTCCATTGTGCTGTTATGAACAAGCCAGCAAAGCCTTTTCAAAGTTTTGTTGGGGTTTTTTAATATAAATGTCACACATTTACAGAGCAAACCCATTTTTTTCTTTTTTCACAACAACAGTACAAGCACTTGAGGGCCTCAACCTGCAAGTGGTACTCATGAATTACTAACAGAGTGTCTCCTGCTAGTGAAGTTATGCACAGGGGTGAGCAGTTACCAAGCTGAGCCTTTGTCCCAGAGAACCCACTCTGGCTTAGTAAGGTGCTATAAATGCGCTTGTAATCACATGGTTAAAAAAGACAATTAAAAAAATTATCAAGGCCACAGACAGCACAGCTTAACCAGAAGTGGGCCCCTTATCTTTGAGACAGAAAGCCCACACAATTTCCTCAGTTCTATATAGCTGCTTAATGCACAAAAGAGGCTGACAAATCTGGCAGTCTGGCCGCATATTTTCCACTTATTAAAATGAAATGTGTGTGACCATTTCTCCAAGCTGCTTCAAGAGTATCTACCTATTAACTTTCCACATAAGAGATTTCCCTGTGATTTTTCCACTGCTCAAAAAACTCTTTTCCATGTGGGCAGCTCACACAGGAGGACCCGAGACTTCAGATACCTTCATTATTTGGAAAGCCTGAGGGATTTAAGTCCACACTGTGTACCATGGTGCAGCGGAGAGGTGCCAGGCCTGTATACTGGATGATCATCAGCAAACCTCTCACAGCATAATGCTGCTGAGTGGCCCCAGACCAGAGGAGCAGGCTGAGTGTTTTCACAGAGGCTGAGCTTGACCCTGGGGAGTGGCTTTATTCTTGGCCAGAGGTGGCTAAAAGCTATGCAGAGAGAGCACAGTTGCAGATTATATTTCATGCTCAGAGAAGGAGATCGTTATGATTCCTTGGTGAAAAACCTGTTCCCTCTGATTTTCACCATTGTACAACACATTGCAAAGAGGTTTCTGATGGCAAAGAGTGGGTCTTAACTCCCTGACCAGTCCTGACTTTGCTGACTTGTCCACACTCCATCCAGCTAAACAGGGAGGAAGAGGAGTGGAAGCTGGTAGCAAACAGTGTCAGAAGCTGCTCTTTCCTTATAGAATAGGTTGAATGACAAATGTGGTTTGCAATATATGGTAAGAGCCTTCTCTAAAAGTAGAGGATAAACCACTTCTTCCTGCTGGAAGTACTTTGTAAAATCCCTAACTCTAGCCCAACTCTGCTGTGGATCCAGAGCTCAGTTGTTGTCATGGTCTTTTAAATGATGTAGCCCGAGCACTGATGAGGGACATGCCTTCATTTTATTACAAAAGTAACAATACATATCAGCACTGAAATACACAGATGCAAAGGCTTCAAACTGTGCATGCTTTTAAGGTCCTCTTACGGAGTCCCTCTGTCTTATTACAATCAGTTTTGACTTTTGCTGCTCAGATGATGTTTGGTTTGGTAAAAAGAGAAAAAGCCTGCTTTCTCCTAGATGCCATTCCCAGCCTTTTACTTCCATGGGCAACTGAGTATGAAAACTGGGATGGCATAATATTAGCTGGTCAAAACAGAGGAAGGCAAGTCACATCTGGTACTTTGTTGGTTACATTTCCCTTGAGCCCTGTCTCTTACACTTTTCTATTTTCTCTGCATGTTCCCACCCCAATTAATTTTGTTTCATACCCATCACTGGAAGACTTTACAGGGAGTTGAACAGGCTTTGGACTGGATTCACGCCTGGCACACAGAAACACTCAGCCTCAGTCAGTCCTGACCATGATTCCCTGCAATGCTGTTTCTGAAGATGACACTTCCTTGTGAAGAACATTTAGTACAGTACTGGGGTTTTTGGCTTTCTCTTTATTTCTAATTTTGCCTCCACTAATAACTGAGTCTATCATTCTGGACAGGTGTGTATCTTTGGTTTGCCCTTTCCGCTCAGTGGGAAATACAATACTTTTGCCTTCTTACTAAAAGCAGTGTCAGGGAGATTAAAGAAAATTTGAAAAATGTTTGCAAACCTTGGCAAAACCACCAACTCTTCTAGATGCCAGACATGAAAAATAACTAAATAACCAACTGGAAATAATAGCAGTAGTTTCACAGCAACTTAAAAACACAGCTTATTATATTCATAGCATAGCTGAAGCTGCTTATATTTTTCCTATATTAAAATACCAGTTTATGAATCATATGTAGTTAGGCTGCAGTTTCACAGGTTGTGCTGTCCCTGAACATTTTTTCATCAAACAGGTCTTAAAAAGCCAAATGATGTCTGAGGCGACATTACCTCTATTTCTGTCACCGGTAATGGACAGCAGAGAGCTGGTGTATTGGATTCTTAATTGTGTTGTAACTTGTATAGTTTCTACAGCACAGATTAGGCCTCTGTCTTTGACCTTGATGGTCACGAGACAGCACGTTTCCCTACCACTTTTGGCAGACTCAGCTGTAACATTTTACATCAGCTCCTGGTTGGACTTTTAAGAGAGACAAACAGTGAGAGGGGCTTGACTGGCTGATGTCTCTACCCTCGACGCCTTTGGGAAGCGTGCTTTTTTCTCTGCTGAGGGAAAAAAAACCTGTGCTTTAGACAAGAATGAGAACTTGCACACTTAGCAATGCCACTTGTTTCACAGAGCAGACATGAATGAGGGCACAGGTTGCCTGTCTCCTCAATGGATTAGTCTTGAGAATTCAAGTATGTGAGTGATTCAAAAGTCAGATGCTAAAAGAAAGAAAAGAGATCCTAAATTTCCTGTCCTCCACTGAGTCGTAAGCTTCTTTGCTGTGTGTTTCCATATAGGTCCTAGGGTTTTTTTTCCTTCTGACCTCTGGTAAGCACCCAATCACAAGCATGAGCCCTGATTTGGGCATGCCTGGGTACACCTCGCACCCCAAGTCTTAAGTTTAGGCCTTAGGTTCCCAATACTTTATTCTTCCCTCTCATGAAGTGTGCAGGAGAAGAGTGTTTCTTGGGGTTCATAAAGATGTCCCACTTAGGAGCTGAAAGTCATTCATTTAGCTCAGGACAAGTTGATGGGCCTCTGAGTAGTTTTGGTAACAGGTGGAGATGTAGACAGTCAGATGAATACTTGTCCTTAATAGTAGCAGCTCACAATAATAGCTGGGCTTTTCTAAACACTATTCTAATTACTTTTTAATAGTATCATGAATAATTATGACAAAATAATGTATCTAAAAGAATGTAAGTTGATAAAAGTATAAATCCACAAGTTCAAGCACAGTGAATTGCAAGGTGAATTGCAGTATCATTAAAAAATCACTATGCAGCAAAAACTGCAAAATGCATCGTTAGCATCACTCCAGTGAGTTAACAGCACTCTTCAAATGTCAAGATTCTTGAAGTAGGAGACAAAATGCCACTGTGTGAGGGGTTAAATTACAGGGCATCTCACTTTCCTGATCTCTGGTAATGGAATATGGAGCTTCTCAAACTCTAGATAACTTTTGGATCTACTAATGTGAATCAGAGTTATGACTGTCCTCTGTGAAATGGTGTAAGTCCCACTCTCCAGGTGTTACACCTTTGTCTTTCCCTTCCTCCCTCTATATACCTGTCACTGTAGTCAGATTTGAGTACTTTTAATCAGTAGAGTATAGAAATATCTCACCAGCACAGTCAGAGGCTGTGCAGAACCTGCTGCCACACCAGGAATGGGAAAGGGCATAAGAATGTTATGCAAACTGGATGAAAATCTTTCTTACTCTGAGAAAGTTGAAAGGATCATTTAGTAGAAACACTTTAAATAGGTTTGAAAGGGATTTTTAAATAGTGAGGCAATGCAGTCTTATTGCATCAAATGACTGAAACCCAAGCAACAAAACTGCTTATACTCTGTGTGGAGATGAAACCACTCTAACAGCAGTTTGTTCCTGACAGCACAGACGATTTGTCTCTGTCTTGCTGTGTCTGTCATTATATTTGTCATGTCTTTCTTTGCAGTGGCTGCTCTGTGGATGGGCACGGGATATGTATCTGCAGAGCTGTCAATAGTTTTCATCAATATTCACTGAAATTTTAGAGAACAAGCACAGTGCACCAGGAAATAAGGACAAGTTTGTGTTAGCTTAGTGTGTTTTGCTATTACCTCTCTGTCCATGCTGTTCTGAAATACTCCAATGAACTTAAGCCAGTACTATCTCTATTATATCCAAACCACAAAAATCTCTTGATAGTTCACATCTCTTTTTGTTGGATACCAAACTAGTTCTTATCATCCTGACTAGCCTCACCTGGCCCTGCCCATGGGCCCAGTAGCTCTATTTAAGCTCAGCCCTGGGCATTTAGCTACTGCCAGAGATGTGTTGTAGAAATGTTGCTCTGTAGCTCAGCCATCCTTGTGCTATGGGCCCTACTGTCCCAGACCTATGAGATGGCTTAGTCAAGGTCCCTCCTCGTCACCGAGAAGTTGTTTGGTATAGGCTGTTATCTCTAGCTTGTCTTCTTCAGGTACCATGGGATTGGGTCCTGGTTGGTGAGGTGTTTGTCCTGCCAGCTGCTTGCTGATCATTTCTGGGGCAATCCTTAGTGCTTAGAGTACCACTGTTGCCGAAGAAAGCCTTAGAAAGAAATTCTTCTTCATTAATGAAGTATAAATGTGAAAAACACATTAAAGATTCAGAGGATTCCCCCTGCTCACAAATGATTGCAAGCTGAGGTTGCATGTAGCTGTTAGAGTGATAGGGCTTTTGTTACTAAAGCACAAAGAGCTCTATACTGTATTAACTAGTCAAAGTGCCTAATGCCTTGGTGGAAAGAGGTGCTTGTGTTTGAAAAGGTGTCTTATGGGTGCTTCTTTCACTATGGAGAATGCCAGGAATAGAAATCCCCATATCTCCATCCTGTTCAGATTTCTGCACTCGGCAAGGTAGTTATTGCAATGCTTGCAGGAAGGCTTGTACAGCAGAACAAGGTTTACAATTGCAGCATCCTTTGTGCTTGCAATCAACCAGGCATTATCCAGGACCATGGCACACAATATTAGACAGCTGTTGATGTGAAACAGGGAAAGATGAGGCAATAGGAGCTGTACATGCCTGCATCTCTGCAGTTCTGGTCAGCTTTTTCATCTGACTCTTCCAAGTGGGAAAGAAGGAATGGATTGTGCTTCTGTGAATTCACAGTTTCTTGTAGCTTGCTGTGAGCTGCCAGACTGCCGGATCCCAGTTTGACAGCTGAGGAAAAGTAGAGGAATTTAACCATTTTTAGGTAAAGCAAAAAAAAAAAATCAAAGATGTAGTTCAACTGTCACAACTACAGCTGTGCTGGGCTCTCCTCCAGCTCAAGCATGAGCGTCGGGAAGCAGCTAGAGGCATCTATTTTGAATCTGTCTTTACAGCTGGTTCCTGAAAGTCTTTCTGTTTAGCAGCATCCCTGCATGTACTTCATGAGCCAGCCCACCAGGTGTGTGGATGCTGCTTGTTTCCTCTGTCACTTAACACTTGGCACAGATGCAGAATGAGCAGTGCAGTGAGAACTAATCTGGCGCCTGCTGCTTGGCCTTTGTGTGTTAGCGTTTCTTGTCAGAGTAGCGGGGGACATAAATAACAGGCAGAAGAGACGCAGACAAGGGCAATGACCTTGGCAGGCTGTTTTCCCAAAAGGCCTGGAACCAGCTTCTGCTCTCAGACACTCCCAATTTCCAGTGGGATCAATAGTGAAAGCTAAGAGTAAGTAGAAGTCTCACACAGCAGATGCCGTGCCTTGCTCAGAGCAAAAGAGCAGTTAAATTTGATATTCAATTTGCCAAATTATCTCAACTGAAAGTAGTTTTGCAGCAACTGTGCACAACCTCAGCAGGTGAGTTTGAATTACTTAATAAGTTCTCAACAAATATCAATCTGCTTTTTATATTTGGGAATGTTATTCCTAAATTGCCTTACTGTATTAGTTGTATGTTTCTTATTTTGTGTATGTACTTTGTAATTGGGAGTGAAGGACCAGAGTTCTAGTTCTTAAGTGAAGGCAGATGCCCCTTTTCGTTGGTGCCTTTGAAATTTTCTTGAAGCAGAATGGTGTTTCTGCATAAAGCTATTCAGTGTTGTGTGATAAAAGAGAGGAAAATAGTGCCACATATCAGCTATGAGGGTAAATAACACCTCTGAACAGGGACTAGACTCTTCAGCTTGTTTCTCCTCCCTTTTACTTTCCAGGCTTGTTCAGACTGTTCCTCCCTTTTTCTTTTCAGGTTTGTTCAGACTGGTGCATGATTTCTCCCATAAGCTTATTGCTGTATTTCTAGTAAAGCCTTTTGAACTCTCACATGTCATAGTCACACATGAATAGTTGCAATGCCAAGGGAAAGATGTTCACAGCAAACGCATTTGTGTATTCATCTCTCATGAGAACTCCTGTCGTGTAGCCTGTTTGAATCCTAGCAAAAAAGATTGGCTTAATCAGTAAAAATTGCATAATTATTCAGTGTGGTTTATAGTTAAAGGATAAGTGTTTGAAAGAAGCTTGCATGAAGCCCGTAGCAAGGACTGTTGCAGAGGAAGGGCAATACAGGGTGGATGTGCTGTGTGGATGGAGAGCACGGCCCTCACAATGCAGTCTTAGACACAGTGTAGAGGTGGGACTGTGCCTCCAAAATCAGAAATATTGTGTTTAATGTGCTATGATGTGCATCAGACTTGAAATTCTGCTTCTTCTTTCTTGCCTCATGGGATGTCACACATGCTGCAAATAATGAACTGACTTCAACTATTATCACTTGGACTAGGTCTGTCCTGGATGGCCCAGGCTAGATCTATACATACAGTACATGCAGCAGCATTGTGATGCTTCCTGAGAGAGCTTTCTTTTCAAAATGAAGTACAATCAGGATGCATAAAGGTGCAAAAAAATATAACTCAAGATAGACAAAAAAAAAAATCAGAGCTAGTGGTGGGATGGTGGCAATTATGCCAAAGACCAGCCATGCTGCAGCCTTCCCACCAGGATGAGCTTGAAATGTTGATGTGCAGTCACACTGCCCTGCCTGGCCCTTCCCCTTCAGCCCTCCCAGCTGTGCAGAAGGAGAACGTGCTGGAGAAACTTAGAAACCAAGATTGAAAGAGTCTTTCTTCCTTTTTCTTTTTTTAAGCAGTGAACTTAAAGCTTTAAGCACCCTTTCTCAGCTAAAGGTGAGCAGAGAGGCTCCTAGGGTAGTTCAGTTTATGTACTCCTGACTACAATACTTTGTTCGGTATATAGTTTGGTGTTTCTGTGTTACTTCTGGTACATCTTGTCCTTCTGACAACCTTCCCTTCACTCAATGTTTGACTGCACTGGCTGTTATTTTTTCTAGAACCATCCTTTTGAAAAGCTGAAGGGGATTAAAAGGAAAGACTTGTAGCTTCCTTCCTTCATAGCCGGGCAGCCAGCTGGCTCACCACTACTGAACACTGGGGCTGTGCACTGCCTGTGCTTAGCTCTGAGCACTAATTCCCTTTCCCCACTGACATCATTATAGTCATTTGCTAAAATCTTCTTAGGGCCAAGACATACCAGAGGGCCTGAAAGGGTGCCTGCTCTTTGCCAGGTCTTATGCAGGAAGTTATGCAGGCAGGGCTAATGCCAGGTGGCTCAACAGCAGCGTGGCGCTGAGACAGGGAACTAGATTCTGGGCTCGCTATTATTGCTGATGTTGTAGGGGCAGGGATTTCTGATGGGCACTTGGGAGTGGGAAGCCTGCTTTCAGGTGTGAAGACAGGGCATTTGGGGAGGGGATAGGGAGAGATCCATTTTGCTGCGTGAGTCTTGTATCACTCTTCCCTGTAGGCTAGACAGCAAACCAGGGAGCACATCTCCCTGTGTGTGCTCCCAGGGTGGCAATGCAACTACCTCAGGGAATAGGACAACTAAAGACTGCTAGGCAGTGCACAGAAATGAGTCTTGGCATGTCCTGCTTCATTAGAGTTTCTAGTCACTTCTGTGAAGCTTCTACTTAATTGTGTCTGGATGTTGAGGGCTGAAACACTGTAGGCATGGGTAGTGGGAAGAGGTTATGGTCAACAGTCACCAGAAAACAGCCAAGATCTTTCTTAGATATTTCATTTTGTTTCTTTTCCAAACACAAAGGCTTTTCTATGGGTTGCAGGCAATGTAAAAGAGAAGAGTTTGGACCTTTTGAATTCCTCAGACTTTCTAGTCAGAGATTCAGCAAAGAAATTGATACCCTGAGTCATTGGAGTTGTCTTTTACCTACTATTCCACCCTCCCTCCTCTGGCAATTTATCCACACATATTGATTCCTGTGGGGACCTCTTCCTCCCTGAATGAGGTTCATTACAATCCAAGGAACACTCTGTTCCCATCTCTCTGCTCTGAGCAGGCCTACCTGGAGCAGGTCTCTGGGGTGATTTCACCTCCAGCAATACATTTATGACTAGAAAAGCTGAAGTACAAGTGCGAGATGGGTTTAATTCTCCACCATATGCTGCAACCAGTTTGCTGAACTTGTCTCTCATTTGTCCAGGCAAGGATCTGTGCCCGGTGTAATGCTGTGATCCCAAGTCCATGTGCTAACTGTGAATTGCACTCCACCTCCCAGCCCTGTGTTCCTTGTTCTCTGTTCACAAATGAATTAGGAAGAAATATAGTATGTTCATAGCCGATCTATGAGTTCAAAGGGATGTATTGTGTCAGATGATCCCATATGAATTATTTGCCTGGAACTAGAACATAGCAGCCATGAATGGATAAATATGACCTTTCCAGGAAATATTTGGTTCCTTAATGGAGATACAAGGGAAGTCATCCATCCTTCTTCACGTTTAAAATAAAAATTGCCTGCTTGTTAGCTGTGTTTATTGTTTTTGCTTGGGTCCTACAAATGGAATGGATTCAGAAGGTTAAGCCCAGATGAGCTCATGCTGTTCAGCTGGACGATATTAGGAGTTAATCCCTTTGCATGGTTCCATGTTCTGTAATACCTCTCAAGCCTGATGATTGCAGCTGTATATTAAAAGCTGCTTTTTTTTTTTTTTTTAAAGATAATCTGCTGGAAATGTGAAGCTGGTAGAAGTGAAAAATATTCTCTTTTTCTCCATAGAAAAGACACAACATTTGTTTGCACATTTAAACTTTTCATTGAACTGGCTTGCAAAACAAATTCAGAACTGGTTACAGTCTTCTAGTGATGACTTGTAAATTCAAAGCTACTATGGAGATGTACCTGGTAATGTTCCCCACAACTGCTGCCAGTAATTAAAGGTCTCCTTCACATTTTAATAACCTGTTTGTTTCCTGGCTACTAAATAACTCTTTTGTTCCACGTGGCTATTCTTTGCTTTATTTTGCTGGCACATAAAATGGCTGGATTTTGGGAGCTCAGGAACTGTTACATGTTTTAACTGTAATTTATCAACCAGGTAATTTTATAGCCTTCTGGCTATGAGATAAATAGATGTCTAACAAATATATCCTGTAGACTGAAACTCCAATCCTGTGCTTGGTTGACCTAGGGGTACCAACAGGGGTTATTTATTTGATTCCCATGCTAATAGAATGTTTTAGGGATTTGCTACTTGTGTGAAATCCTCATGCCAGGTTTCCAAGCCATCTGCCAGAGAGCTGATCCACTCATCCAGGTTAACCTCCTTGTGCCACTGGACTCAGAGGATGGAAGGTTGGATTTCAAATAAAAATTAGGGGAACAGTGCAGTGCCCTAAGTGTTTGCAACATGCCTCAGAGCTAAATATCAATTGAAGTAAGCTTGCTTTTGCAAGAAGGCTAGAGTATTGCTAAATAGGGCTTTATTTTGTAATATTCATGAGTTTTATTTACAGCTTCTGTGTAAAAAAAAAAAAAAAAAAAAAGGAAGTCCATATGGTTGCAGAGAAACATGATCTGAAAATCAGAAAGCAGAGTAAAGGATTTAGTATAGGTAAGATCGCCTGTCCTTTTAAGGTCTGAGTTGCAATGCAAAACTCTCTAGAACACTGTGGGTTTGATAGTTGGCCTTGGCCTGGTCTGTCAGAGCCAAGGAGAGCTAGTAAGATGCTCTTTCTCTTCTCTTCTCTAATAGTATTTAGTGTATCAGCTGTTAGTCTAAGCTCCTTGTGGACTTAGGCGCTATGTGAAGCTATGAACTGCAAGCATACTGCAGGGGGGCTGTTTTCAAGATCTGTAAGTCAATCAAGGATTTCTGAGGGCCTGGCTTTCAATTTAAGGATGTTGAGGCTTGCCAGTGCCAGGTATGAAGCAGAAATTAACAGAAGTGGTGTTTGGAAAGTAACTGATGGAAGACAAATAGATGGAAGAAGGAAAAAGCACAGTATCCTTATGCCATTCAAAGTTTTCAACTTTTTATTTCATCTGTTTCTTTGATTACTTTCCCACTTCTTCCTCTGCTTGCCTTTTCTGCCTCTCACCTGCTTAGCTTCAAGTACACAGTGCTAAGAACACATTGGTCATGCTTTTTGTCTGCAGAAATGTGTAAGAGATTAGAGTTTATGGGACCTCAGTTCTAGGCTGGAATTTGTGTGACTAAAACAGATTAACAGAATGGAGATTTGGCCAAGGATATAATATTGTCTCATGGTTTTGGAGGAAAGTCGGTCTGCAAGTTCATGAATCTGGCTCAACAGGGCCAAAAGGGGAAGAAAATCTGTGCTAAGCATGAGACTTTGCCTTGTTGGTTTTTTTTTTTTTGCAGTAGTTCTCAAGGTTTAGTCTTTCAGTTTGTCCTCTATCATGTAGGTTAAAATGTTTCCTAGTTGATGCTGAACTGAGACTTGAAAATTATTTTAGTTCTCCACTGTCCCTCTGAATGACCTTTGGCAAATCTGATCTCGGTGCATGGGTTCAGCAGAAACAATATGCCTCTCCCAGGAGTGGGAGAGGTAAGTCATAAATGTTTACAGTGTCTGAGAATTTCAGAGGAATGAGGAACATAACAAACACCTACAGAGACCAGCAAACTTGTAGAGTTATAAATTGGAAGTACCATCCTTATTTAATGTGTGATAGCTTATAACTTGTGAATTGCTTTAAACAGGAGCACCTGAAGTCTGCTTTATTTTCATATGAAACAATAGCAATATGAGCTGTGAGCCTAAATTAGACCATGTCAAATGTTTGTCAGTAATATTATCCATGCTAGCCAGGATTTTTAGCAGGCTCTTCTGTGAAACGCCTGCATCTCACCACTCTAACAAGCAACTCACCAGCTTTTTCTTTATATCTCGTGCTGTAGCTTACATTGCCCCAAAACTATCTTAAAAATTCATTCAGTGAGATGAAAATCCAATCCATAAACATTATATGCTGTGCTGGCAGGATAGGTAACAGGAATTTAGTTGCAAGCATTGTGCACCTAACCGAGTTGCTATGTAAAAGTACGAAACGTGTGACTGAAAGGTCCCTGCTGCTGCTGTTAAACTTGGAGCTCTAGGAGGTGCTGCTGCCTGCAGAGCACTCAGTACATCAGCTCTTGAATTCAAGCTTCGACCATACTTAGGAGAAGTTCTCCAGAATTGCAGCCTTCAGGAGGCATCTTCTCATTCCCTGGGCCTCAGGTAACACACTGTCCTGGGTTTGGCCAGGGTAGAATTAACTCTCCGCAGCTGCCGCTGGGGGACGTGACCAGGCTGTTCAACCCCACGTGCCATCACGCTCGGGATCTCAGGGCAGCAGCTGGAACTGCAGCTCTGCCTCGGGCTGAGCGCCGGGCTGAGCGCGGTGAGCACTTACACTGGACATTGCTCCTTTGGCCATCACTGTAACTGCCTACTCATTGTGGGGTTCTATTAAACTGTCCTTATCTCAACCCAGAAAGTTCTACAACTCTCTCTTGATTCTCCTCCCCATCCTGCTGAGTTGGAGAGGAGTAACTGGGTGGTTTGGTTATTGGTCAGTTAGGGCTAAACCACCACACACACTTGGAAATGAAATATGTTGCATTTAAGAGGAGTGAAAACAGAGAGGCAGATCCAGAAAAGGAAGCAGAATTTTCTGCCTGCCCAATTTTTAGAAGTTACCTATGGTTTTACAGGATGGGACTTTCTCTTTTAAGATTTAGTGGAAAAATGCTACAGCACACTAAGCCAGGGGAGAGCGTAGATAATGAAGCTTTTCCAGCTATTGCTGACCACATCTGTGGTTTCTGTTATGTTCTGAGGTGTGGTCTCTCCATTCCTTCCCAAAAGGGAAGGAAAGAATGAGCTTAGACTATGAAAGCATTTTTGTAATACCAGAAGTTTAGGCATATTCTGTGTATTCTTCAAAATATGAGAAAGCAAGAGTAATACAAAGATTCAGAGCTGTAATTCTTACTTCAAGCATCGTGCATTTTGGCTACACTATTAGTTAAACAATTTTTTGAGAGTCCTTCTATGAAGTTGGTTGGATAATGGCTTCTTCAAAGGAAATTGTGTTCCTCTAACTTGCTGAACTTCAAGTACACAAACAAAACAGATCTCAAAAAAATCCCTGTTGCCAACATCAATCTTAAGAGTTTATTGAAGTACTAAACTATTAAGGATTAAAGCAACATCTTGGTTTACATATGGGTTGAAAGACAAAGTGATGAGAAGCTTTTCAGTTAAATTTCAGCACAAAACTGTTATGATCTACCTCAAGATTTTACTGAGACAATATACAACCTAATAAGAAGACATAATTATAAAACATGGTCTGACAGGGCTAGACCATGGTGTAACATGGCAATAATGTGCTTCCCTGATGTTCTTATGAAGTAGTAGTAAGCACAACTTGTCTTGTGTGTGTGTGTGTGTTAAATCTCCCCATGACACTTTCCTCTTTTCCTTTCCCTGTCTCTGTGCTGATGCATAACTCTTGGTGAAGTGTTTTGACTTTGCTTTTATAGATTCATTTTTGTAGACAGAAATTAATTGTGTGTCCTCTCACTGAGCAGATGGAGCTTCTTCATACAGTTGCAAAGTGACAGGTTTCCAGGGGTGTTTGGATTGCATGTCATCTCCTGGCCTGGGCAAGGCCTGTGAGCCCACACATACACTTCAGACTTCTGCTTGGTTTTTGTTACTTGACACAAATGTCCATCAGCTTTGGTGCTTTTTATGAGCCTCCAGAGCTTTTTCCTGAAATGCGAAAGAAAATGCAAGAGGAGAGGTTTGTCTTTACCTTCCCTGGCACAAGTGATTGAAGGTAATTTCAAGAGGAGAGCAGATGCTTCTGCAGTATTGGCTGTCAGGGCCAGCAGTGAGGTTGCACTGGAGCCCTGGATTGGGAGCTGGGCCTGATAAATGTGTTACTCTGCTTGGTTGGTGACTGTCTCATGAGTCGAGCCTGTCATCCTAGCCATTTGTAGGGAGAGGTAAAGCCTAGGGTAGATGGATTAATGCAAGCGGCAGGAAGGCTTCTTCCTGGGCTTGAAAAGCAGCAGTGAAATCTGAGCAGAGGATAGGCTGAGAGCAATTGCTCACAGTTTATCTTGATCACATTTTTCTGATACATTGAACCCTGCAGCATTAGGGATAACCATTCCATCTGCTTCTTCATAGTCAGCAGTGCATTGAGGTGACTGTTCCTGTCACCTAGAGCAGGTATACTTTGAGTCACACTGTGTACCAACCAGATGTGTCCTGAACCCGAGCATAACCAAGGAGCAGCCCTCTTACCAGGGAACGCAAAGCACTGTGCTTCCAAGAGAGCAGCCTGGACTGCAAATCACTGTGCAAAAGCAGGGCATTGCTCAAAGGCAGCCTGTGGAAAAGGAAAGCAGTTATTGGGATGCAAGGAGAGCCTGCAGGAGCAGTGAGGTGCTCCCTGCCTGCTCAGTCATTGTCTGTGTCTTCAGATGTAGGCTGTACAGTTCGTGGCAGGAAATCATCATGACAAAGAGCTACTGAAAAATTTCTCACCCAAAGGTTTCACTGTAGAAAGGGAGAAGCAGGGAATTTAAGGTTATGATGCCATTCACATACGTTCTTCCTTGAGTAGGAGGAAGAAAGAGCAGACAAATACCTAAGGCTTTCACCATTTCTTTCAGGTGACTAAGCAGCAGTTTTATTTTTAACAAAAGCTAATGATAGGAAAGGAATAGAGCTGATGACACATCTGAGAGCGCTTGAGTTGCTTCCTCCATTGTGAAAATCTGCTTAGGCTGGAAGAGATGCATTGCATTGCATTGTATTGATTTTTCTACTTCTAGTTGAGTGTGCTTGTTAGCTTTCTCCCCTGTGACAGATTAGATCATCTCTGCTGAATGTCACTGATGTTTTTTCAGCATCTTTTTTGTTACTGCAGGCTGGGTTTTTGGCTTCTCTGTCTATGCTTGTTTTGGCCAGCAGAGGGTACTAAACGAAAGGTTAATATTGGAAAAAGTTTTCCTTTACTGGAAGGCTGAGCTGTAAGTTGAGGATAAAAACTGCACTTCTGATAATGGAGAGGCCTATAACAGACAAAAAATCCACCCAATTAGAAACGTTTATAGTCTCAAATAGCCTTTCTATGAAAATTTGTTTTGCTTTAGGATTAAAATATTTGAATTGAAAGCCTGCTGATCACGTAACTGACTGCTATTTTTATTCAGTATTCAGTTAGCGATGTATGTTGTTTCACATCCTTGATGGCATCTTTTGCAGAAATTAAAAAGCAGTCACAAAGAGATTTTACTATTTAAAAAACTACTTTCAATAAAATATATCTAAATCTACTGCTTCAAAAGCATCAATATGAAGTGTTTATCCTGCAAGATTAAAATGGAATTTTCACCCACTATTTTTATCCTCTTGCCATTTCACTTTCTCTTATGTTACAGCTATTGTAATCTATCTCTCGTTGCCAGATGTTGTTTGTCCTGCATTGGGAGGGATATTAGATCCCCTCACTCCACCTCCTTTCAGACAGGCTTTTTGCACAGGCTTGGATAAAGATCATGCTCTGCATTTCCTATCTTACTGCTGCTTGTTTCTGTAAGCTCTAGACGTGGCCTTGCTGTGTTAATCACTGTTTCAACACGTAAATGTTTCAGAGGTCCTTGTCTGGGGGGGGAGGGGGTACACAGAGTACTGCTGCTGAACTCTTGGAGCTGCAGAGAGGTTCTTCCCACTCCTGTTACACTTCCTGGAACAGGCTGCAGTCCTCACCAGGTTTTTGTAGCAGGGAAATCTATCTACTCTGCTGGCTCAAATCTGAGGACAGAAATCTTGGTCAGCTGATGTGGTATTTATAAAGTTTGCTACAGTGGCTCTGCACAGCATCACTTCCGTTGAACTTGTGCAGCTCTTGAGTTGCTATCAGAGTCCTCAACCCTGGCTTGACATTTCAAAAGCAACCAAACCTCCTGCATTGATTATTTTACAGAATCTTTAGTAATGCACTAAAAGTAAAAAGCAAGACGCTACTTGTAACACTCACTGATGAAAAGTAATGGCTGCCGTGCCACTGGGACTGTCCCCCTCTGGCACCCTGGCTGTGCACAGCTGTTGCAGCAAGCAGGTTGAATGGCATGTGGAGTGTTGAGACAGCAGAACATAAGGGTGCAGACAACAGCTCTACCGGATTAGGCTCATTCTATGTCATCCCTATGGATTTTAGCTTTTTTCTCCTCTGCAAAACAGGTTTAATACTTGAATATTTCAGTGCAAAGTTGTGACCCGTTCAAGAAAAAAAAAAAAAAAAAAAAAGTTGTGACATGTTCAAGAAAATGTTATTGCTATTTTGTTAACTTCTCCAGTCCAACCTTGTGTTCTGGGCGGAACTACACATGGAAAACTGCAATCCAACTGTTTACCAGGGAAAAAAATGGGACTTTGAGAATATGCTGTTAGAAAAAACATGTTAGAGAGAAATAACAGTGGCATTTTTCAGCTTGAATTATCAACAACTTTTGTTTTACCCGGGAAGTACTTTCTTCCATCTAGTGTTAGAATGATAGTTTGTAAGCATTTCTCACAGATATATATATAAATGTATTTGTCCTTTTGTCTTCTTGCTTTGTACATATATTGCTCATGTCAGTAGTAAAACTGATAATCAAGCATTTATAAGGGAACGCAATTTAAGATTGAAATAAAATGTGATTGAAATGCAGAATTGAGGTTTAAAGCCCAGATGCACCCTGTACTTCTCATATGACTTGTGATATCACCTCTCTATAGCATGCAGAGTGTTTAAATTATTGATGAGTGTATACATCTGCAGAAATGCAGTACCGGGGAGGAACCACAAGCACTGTATGCGTTTGCTGAGTCTCAGTACTCTGCCTTTTTCACTCTCTAAGCTGCAACCAAATGTAGAAAATAGGAACCCTTAAGGAGCTGGTTTCAGAAAGTGATGAGGGAGTGAAAGAGGTCTTCTAATGGAACCCAGGCTCAACCTTAACGATGTGAAATGCGTGTCTGCTAACTGTAACACAAAATATGGAAAAAATACTCCCTAGAAGCCTACTCATGGTCTCTGCCTTCTTTCCTCTTTACTGGTTGCTCTCTGGAGTTCTTTTCCTCCTCTGTTTTTTATCTAGTAATTCTCCCCGTGCTGTTGAAGCCTCTTAGACCCCACAGGGCTCCTGTCAAGTACATTCTCTTCATCTTGCTGGGCCAGTTAGCTGCCTTACACATCCCTCACTAAGCTCTTCTTCCCAAAACTTGTCCTTTGCTTACCACGACACTGTCATTGTCTAGTCCTTTGTGTCTGCTAGAAGATCTTACTGTAATGATCTGAGAGGCTGCTGGCAACATCATAGGAGTTTTGATCCCATTTTCTTCCTCCTCTACAGCTTGGCTGCAGGAAGTCTTGCCTGCAAAGCCTTGGGTAGCAAATGTTTTTATGCACACACTTCAGAACCCTTTTGTTATCCCCACCCTCCAAATGAAAGCCTTGAGTAGTCTTGCTGGCACCGTGTCAGTGTCCACCTTAGTACACATTTTGGGCTTTTTATTTCTGAGTACTACAGGCATGACTGCTGTCCTGCTGTGATTCAGAGTGATATCCACTGTGTGGATATTTTCTAGATGTCTGCAAATGACCTTATGTCCAAAAGGGGAACTATATTTCACAAGCTGACCTTGAATGCAAGCTGTAAAGTAAATAGTCATTTATTTCTACCTGCACTAAATCTCCTACTCAAGACTGTAACCCTTTCACATCTCTGTTACTGTAGTATGCTCTTCTATGTCCTTAGCAAACATACCTGCATCCTCATGGCATGCTGAGGCAAGGACTTTGTCTTGTTTTAAGTCTGTTTAGAGTTTCTCATCTTTCACTTCAATCTGTTCTACCACATGAGATGTTATCGATCTCTCCTTCAACTGCTTTCATAGTCTAGTGCCTCTGACCCCTTTGCAGTAAGATGTCTAACCTTGCTTCTGACTGGCCAGAAAAACAGCTTTCACCATCCCTTTGTCTGAAGAGGTCTTGTAACATTTTATTTCCATATAAAAGATTTCTCAAATACTTTTAGGCTTTCCGTAACAAATATGAGTAAAAATTCTACTAAAAGTGTCCATGTGAGTCTCCAACTGAATTTCTCTCAAACTCTCCTCTGTCTGACAGCAAATGAAGCAGCGCTGCTAGTGTGCTGAGATCACTGCCTGCCACAAGAAGCAATGCTGTTATACAGTTATTATACTCTTATGCTTACCTCTGTCACTTAGGTCTTGTTTCGTACTAGGCTTAAGCTTCAGGCAGACAGAAAGGCTTAATGTCTTTCGGTTGCACTATACTTCCTAACTGATAGCTAGAAAACACAAGTGTAATGGACAAAATGAATCCAACTACTGTTTATAAACTGAGCATCTAAACAAGAATAGAGCAGTTTGCCATCTAAACTTCTGTAGCCATTACTGCCTTTGCTTGTTTGTAGCATGGCCTCCCTGGAGATGTTACATCGAGGTGTGAATTGAGAACATTACCGACACCAGCTTGCATCACTGCCTAGGATAAAACAGCTGTGTGTTTGAAAGGTAGGTTAACAAAGTGAAAAGTGGAAATGAGGTGCTTGCTTTAGGAAACAGCACCATTAAGCCCCATTCTGTCTCTGAAAACAGAGATGCTTAGCTTGTATATAAACTCACTTTCAGAGTTTGGGGTCTCAAGTCACTGAGTGATGTTTAGATATTACTTAGTACTGCTCTATTACATATTAAGCTGTGACACAACTCCTGAAGGACTTGTACTGTTTTTTTAGACTAATTCTTGAATGTTCTCATTTTAGTTGCCTCTTTGAGAGATTTTTCTGCAGATGTCTATACAACTCAAATCTTTAAGTGCATATTAGGAGCTTCAGTAATTTTAAAATCTATTTTTAAACCTGGTTTCCCCCAGTTATTTGTGCCAAGTGTTCACTACTGCTATTGAATGCCTGGCATGCTAAGCAGGTCAGATGGATTCTTCTAACTCCTAGGTTTGGCAAAGCCTTACATAACATTGAAGTCACATGATTCTGTCTTAAATCAGTAAGAGCTATATGACTACAATTTTGTGTACTGCTACGGTGGAATTGTATCTGTCATTTAATACTTCATGAATATTTTTTTGCCTTAGATTTTTAGGAATAGATGTGGGTTAATTAAACTACAAACTGAGCTTGCAGTAGGTAATTATCACAGAATCACAGATTGGTAGTGGTTCGAAGGAACCTCTAGGTATCATCTAGTCCAACCCCCTGCTAAAGCAGGTTCACCTTGCTTAAGTTACATAGGAACATGTCCAGGCAGGTTTTGAAAACCTCTAGAGAAGGAGACTCCTCACTGTCCCTGGGTAGCCTGTACCATCATGATTTATTCAGGATGAACAAGGCTAGTGAAAATGACCCCTTTCAACACCACAACAGAAATTGCATCCGTATTTGTACGTTCAGGAAGCAGCAACATAAAGCCACACATACAGTCTGCCATAAATCTTAACAGCTGTGCCATTTATTCTCACATGCAGTATAATACAGCTACATATGAAATAAAGATTCATTGTCAAGCACTCTGAGGGCCATGGTGTATGCCTGGTATGTCAGCAAAGTTCAGCTCCTAACACTAGAAGCTTTTATGTGACAGGAGCACAGGAGAAGAAGGGAGGAATGGTATCTGCACATAATCACAGCCCTGCGACTGATACTGCTACTTTCATCTTGTTTTTTTCATTTTCAGCTAGACTTTGCATCTAGTCTGCTCTCTGAGGGGGTGGAGCTGAAAAATGAAGCAATCCCATCCTGCTCCCATGAGAAAAGTCAAAATGGTGGCAAAGACAGTAATTAGTGAGTTTTGCCTCTGTTGTGGTTTCAAATCCTGAGCTAATGTGAGAAAAAGGCAAATGGAGCCCACTTGTTGTGGCAAGGTCCATAAAGCATCTATTCCATGCATTGAAAAACACTTTTCAGTATCCTAAAGGGCTTTACACTGATAACTAGAGATCAAAACTGTAGTTTGTCCAGGCAGAACGCCTGCTCTAATGCTTGGAGTCTGAAAAGGAGACTTCACCCATTACAACTGATTTGAAAGTACAAAAGCCATTTAGGCAGCTGCCAGGGCCTCCAGTTACTTTCATTTCCCATCTAGACAGGACTTGAACCAGTGACATAAGGGTAAAAAGCTAGCTATCCTGCTATAAATCCCCTGAAACTTATGTTTCACCATCTCTCCTTACTGGTAAAGCTTTCTCTTTAATAGCTGCCTCTCACATCCTATTAGATCTTACAGTTCTTAAAATGATCTCAAATTTCATACAGTTTTACAAAGAAGTTACATTTCCAGATAATCAGTAGCTTTCAAAAATTGCCTGGCTGTCTTGAACATCTAGGCAAGGATTAGCCTACAGGCATCTTTTAGTCTAATTGGATAGTTGCCTAATTTTGTAGGGGCAGATAAGAATGGACCTCCCTGTTTTTCATATTATTTGAATATGTTTGGGTAACATAATTAGCATATTGCACTAAGTAGCTGTTGATGCTAATTAGAAGGCTGCATCTGGAAATATTTGTAAGATCTATTTTTGCTATGAGGTTTTTTTTCAACTTGAAACCCATCATTTTTAAGGCAACAGATAAATCATCATTTTTCAGCTCTAGGAAGAGAATTGATGGGTTGGTATTTTGCTGTTAAAATTTTGCTTTCTTAATTCATGCCTCAACTTTTGGTTGCAAGGCATTATTAAATACTCTGAAATATCATTCATTGCACACATAGTGGAAAGAAAGACCTTTCAAACAATACTTTAATTTTTCTCATGTAACATTCCTCACCTTGGAATGTATCTTCTGTATAATCATGGTATTTATAGGAATCAAAGGTAAAATAACATATATATATATATATACACCAAAGATATGGTGTTAGGTGCATTGTAGACTCTGTTCTCTTAAAGCACTACCCAACACCTCTGCTCATACATGCGCTAAAATTCTGTTACAGCGCATGCTGTTCAACAGCTCCGTTAGGAAGAAACGGAGATCATTCCATGACAAACACATCTACATTTGATAACTTTTCTGTAGACCTCACTAGAAAACACTTGAAAACAATTCATATAGTTAGGTATCCAATAAGCTACTTCAGTCCTATTTAACAAAAAAAAATTGAAAGCAATTTATGAGAGAGATAGAAAATGACAGTGTAAATTGTACTTAGAGAATGTTTTTCTAATGTCTAAAAGATTTTATTTAACGTAATTTAAAGGAAGGCAAACAATTCTAGAGAGTATCTTCTTTTGTGGCTGGGACATTTTGCTGATTACTTTTAATCAGTGAGTATTTAAAGTCATGTTTTGCTTTTGAATTTTAGTGTAATGCTAAAGATCCTGTAAAATAATTGATGCTAGAGTTTTAGTTGCTTCTGAAATAGCAAGTTAGGTTTCCATCAAACACTAAATCTGGCACTAAGTGTTTATATTGAGCAGCAGTTGGTGGGGGATCTGGCTCCTGCAGAGAAAACACCACTGCCTCTTGCAGTGATTCTTTGACCTGGGGTGCACAGTTCCCTGCCTAGGGATCACATACTTAAACATATATCAAAGGCTGTTTAGCAAGAGATCTGCGTTGTGGTTTTTTGTGATGTAGTCAGATGATTGGCAACATAAACCCATTTTTCTTGGATACATGTTTTTTTTGTGATGTAGTCCTTTCAATGACTGACAACGTAAACCCATTTTTCTTTGGTATATGGTAGGACAGTGCGCTCTGCTAGGCAAGTCTGTGCCTCTTGTACCATACAGTACAAAGGTAGGGGTGGGAGGGAGCTGGCTGTGCTTCCCTTAGTGTCCCACAGTGCTAGGAAGCAGTTACATTGGCCTTGTTGCACTGATGAACACTGGACAGTTCACAAACTGCAACCATATGCAGACACATGGCAAATCACTGTGGTATGCAGGTGGCTAACAGACTGTACACTTCTACCTGTCTCAGCGTGTGTATGAGAGGCTTTGGGTATGCTCTTAAAGCAACAAGAAATTGTAAATATGGGAAAGGCTTGGCTGTAGCAATATCCTGTTGAACTATTCTTGTGGATGATTAGGGAATGTGCTAAGTGTTCAGTTAACTGTGTTTTTGTGGTTTTTAAAAAAGAATGTTAATAGCCTGGGCAATGTTTGTACTGGGATAAGTAGGCAGGACAGATTCCCTTCTTTCAGAACCTAGCAGAGCCCTCAGGGACTCCTCATGTACACAAGAGGAAGCCATAGCAGGTCTCCTGGTGATGCAACTTCTTGTTCATGTGGTTAGAGGGATTTCAATTAGGAAATAATTGCTTTCCCTTGAAGGAACAACACAGGGATTTTACAGGGGCTAAAGTCTATAGGCCTGTATTTAGCTGAGAGATAAGAGTGAGCAGCTTCTATTTATAGCATGCAGCTGTTGAAATGAGCACATTGCTGGCTGGGGACATCAGCACAGCTGCTTTAAGTAGCTTACTGAATCTGAAGCTTTGCTATTTTACTGCTGTCCTTTCATCCCTTCCAAAAACACAGACAGAAAAATCATGTTTGTTCTCACAGAATAAATATATGTTGCATACTTTGCCTAAGAAAGAAATTTACTTGCTTCTGAAAAGCAATGCAGGAAGTAAAATAATAAGCATGTAGTCCTTATCCCAGTTTTGCAGAGCTTGGACAAAGCAACCATCACGAGTGCAGGCAAAGGTCAAGCCCTGCATAGTATCAGTCTTTGGAGAAAGGAGTCAATGCTCAGACACCATGTCATTTTATACAGTGCCCCGTCATGGTTTAGCAAGGAACTGCTTTTTGCTTGGTAATGGGGAGCGGGTTGCAGTGAAGACCCCGGTAAAGAGTTTTTGGATCCTCCCTTGGCTCCTGGGTTCAGACCCATTTCAAGCTCAGCTGGGCCAATCTGGTGCCTCAGCCATCACTATTTTGGGATGGGAATTTGAAGTGCTTGGCAGGAGGTGTAAGGGTGATACAAGATGGAGGCGACCATGTGGACCCCACAGTCAGAGAAGGAGAAAGGAAGAAGGAGCATCAGAGCAGAGACCCCCCTGCAAGCTGTGGTGAGAATGCAGACTGTACCCCTGCATGGAAAGCAATGGCAGAACTGAGAGCCACCAGCAGCTCTGAGTGCACCCAGATGTGTGAGGAGGTGGCCATGGCACAGGCCATGCTGGAGCCTGTGCGCCGCAGAGCAGCCCCACACGAGAGGCAGAAAGGAGCTGCAGCCTTTTGGATAAATGCACGTCAGGGCTGCCGTGTGTGTGAGGTACCCCACAGACTTGCAGCGAGGGCTGGTGCGGAGCCCACCTGCCCTGAGGAGAGAAAAACAGCAGAAGCCATCAGGAACAGACTGACTGAAACCCCCACTCACTGCCCCCCTGGGCCGTTCATGGGGGGAAGAGGTAAAAACACTGGGATCAGGGCTCTGAGCCCGGGTAGAGGGGAGGAATGGGGAGAAAGTGGTCTTAAAGGGCTGGTTGGACTCTTAATCTCTGTACCACTCTGTGTTGTTTGTTTTGATTATGTTTTGGGTTCTTATGCTTTAGTTGATATTGCATTAAATTATTTTCTGTTTTCTTCCCCAAGCCAAGCAGCCTGGTCTGTTTTGTCCTGGACCTGAAGTGGCAATTAAGCTCTCCCTGCCCTTTAGCAATCCTCAGATCTTTGGTGCTTGAGGCTAATTGTGGTCTTTTGTTCCCTAATGGGTCTAAACCAGGACGACCTGATACCTCACACTATTTCTTCACCAGCAGCAGCCAGAACTGCTCACAGAAGAGCTCTCTGTAAGAGCCAGCCCTGAGAGCAAACCAGCTGAGACAAGGCTGCAGCCAAGGTCAGGAATGGGGTCTTTTTTTTTTTTTTTCTTTTTTTCTCTCAGGAACAATTAAGTTCTCTGCTATCAACCACAGTGTAGGGTTATTGCTTTCTAGCAGCACACAGAAGATTCACAAACAGCAAAGAAACCATTCTATGAGGGAGGCATCTTGGAGCTGCAACTAAGGGACTGGGCATGTGTAAGCCTGGCCCTTGGCAAGACAGGGTGGGACATACAGGAGGGAGGGTGGAGGTTAATACATTGAATTACCTCTGGTCTTCACCTCCTCGGTGCATATAAGAAGAAGAGTAGTTGCTGAGATGCCCCAAGGTGGTTCCAGTTTGTACTGGCTGTGCAGAATCTGGATTATGACTGGGTCTGTGAAAACAACTTCAAGGCACAAGGGTTTTACTTGGCAACTTCTTTTCCCTGCTCCTTTCCTCATGTGGAGCCTGGGATCTCACATGCTGTTTTCCTACAGTCTTTGATACATGTACATAAAATGCTGCAGTGCTGGTTAGTGCCTCGTAGGCATGTAAGAAAACACAGGAACAAAAGAGATTTCAATGCTTCATAAAAGTCAATAGAAGAATTAAAATCTCATGCTCCTGAGCCAATGTACAAATAAAAAATGTAGGCTGTCATCTGTACTTTATATTTATTTTAAAATGTGAAATTATTAAATAGAGCATATCAGTTTGTGAAATCATGTTATTATAGATATCCATGTGCAATGTGAATTAATGTCAAAACAACTGGCTACCGAAGAGCCAGAAACAATGCAGTTCCTGTATGACCTTGTGAAAAAAAAGCTAGCCTTCATTCTAATTATAGATATAGACCAGCAAACATCATAAAACTTGAATAGTATATAATGGGTAATTTCAATCACACTGTAACTTTAGCTAAAATTGGAGCACCATTTAAATATCTTTCCAGAGAAGAAACTCCCATTCTTTTGTGAAAACAGCGTTTCAACAATAAAAATACTTGAATGAAAGCTTTAATTTATTGAGAATTAAAATTAATTACTCGGCTGCATAAAAGGCCTTATGATGGAATTAATACATTAGAAAACTTGTAATGATAATTCAAATCTAAATTGACTATGGGAAAAAAATACTTCAAAAGAATTAGTCCAATGGGAATCTTCCCCTGACTTCAGGAGGCATGGGTAGAGATTGTAATTATAGCAGAGCTGTAAGAAATGACTGAAAAAAAGACAAGCAATAAAGGAGTACATCTGAATGTACATCCCAGTGAGTAAGTTTCCTGAAAATCATGTGGGAATGGGCTCCAAATGGAAAGGGATCCGTTGTGCAGTGGCTGCATGGTCACCTCTACAAGTTTCCCAGAACAAGGCTGATGTGTTTGGCTCTCCAGTGAGCCTCACAGCAATTTTTGATCACAAGGAAGTGCTGCTAAACATCCAGGATGGGAGAATGATTGACTGGAAGTCTCTACACCAGCAGGGAGAGTTCCTGTAAATTGCAATCCTTAGTAAGGTTAGGATAGTGACAGATGAACCAGGGACTTGGCAAGTACTAAACTGTTATTGGGCCGCCTTGGCCTTACCTCATGGCTTCTTCAGCTCCTGCAGGGCAAACATTGGCCACGCACCAACAGCCACTCCCTTGTGCCCATCGTGTAAAGTGTCCATGAAGTGTAGCCCAGGTTCTGCTCCTGCAGTTGCAGATGCATTCTGTGTCTCAGAATATGCAGATTATAAGACTGCTTTGGTGCTCTGATGTCATCCTGTGTGCCAAGGATTTATACATCCTAGTATTCCTCTGCATGTCAAGCCCATGAAAGTGCCAGGTTACTAATGCAACTTATCCATTACCTGAGGCAAAAATTCCTCTCACTGAGGTGCTTGCAGCTGTAATAGGAAGAAGTGACTTATCCAGAAACCTCCAAAACCTGACACGTCCCATCAATATCCCGGCAAATAAGTCAAGAGCAATAGGGCATTTCTTCAACAGCTCTGCAGTATTCCCATGTTTATAAGACCGTCCATAGGAATGCCCTATGTCAGCTCCTGCTGTTTGAGATCCAGATGGTCATTTAAGGCTGCACTAAAGACTGCCTGTGCACAAGGGGAAAAGGCTTGGATGCAAAAGTAAGTCTGAGTTGTGCATCGCTAGGTACTACCTTGGATAGTCTTATGCACTGGGAAGAAGCAGAGCTGGCTCAGGGAGATGCACATACCAACAGCAGGCTGTGGCATGGGCTACTTGGAAAAAAACAAAACAAAACAAACCCTCAACTTTTTTTACTCTACTAATTAAAAATTGTTATGCTGTTCATTTAGTATTTCTGGGCGAGAGCTTACATGATCTACTTCAGGCTGTTATACAGCTTGAGACAATTACAAAAGGAAGAAAATTGCTATACTGCATTAAAAAAGATCCTAAACTATAATTGCAGCATCACCATTTAGATACGGCAATTTAGCTACAGATGTCATTGCAGTAACTTAAGAGCAGATACAAACACACTCCATGTGACATGCTAACAGATGAAACTTGGTTTGGTTTTCTCCTGGATTTTTTTTTTTTTTACCTTTTACTTAAGCTGAACTTGAATTTTGGGTATTTGCAAGCAGCTCTCAAAAACTGTCATAGATCAAGGCAGAATTAATCCTGAAAAGTTTTCACCACACTGTGTAGTCAGGATTAAACTAATAACTGGTGCTATAAAGAAATAGATTAGCTGCAGCATCCACCTGCTTTGTAGCTTAGGTTGAAGCAACGCTAATGCTCTGAGCACCTCCAGAGTTGCCTTGTGCCCTTGGGAAGCAGTGTCCAAGAGGCTGAGTACTTCCACAGGGTTACAGTATATTCAAGGGGTTACTGCTCTCCTTGCTTGTTCTTTAAATGGCCACGAGGAAACTTCCACATTCAGTCTGTGCTCTTCCTGCACATGGTACCTCAGTAAGGACCTCTTTCCCCATGGCAAGGTGAAGGGAGGAATATAGATAGTGTTCTGAAGTGGCCAGGATTAGGCTTCTAGCTCAAGTAGCTTGTTTCTGTGCTGTCTTGGAAGCTGCCAGACTGATAACAAATGACCAAGACAAAAAAAAAAAAAAAAAAAAAAAGACTCTTGCTGTTTGGCTGTGACATGCACATTCAGCACAGCTGGCCAGATCCCCAGAGGATGGCTGTGTCCTTGCCTTTCCACAGCCTGCCTTGTGAGCACTTTCATTTGAAGCCAAGGAGACTTTTAGATGCCACAGGATAAAGGCTTTGAAGAAATTGCTGTTATTACTGTTCTGATGGTTCTTATTCCTGTCATAATTAGAATGATGGTAAGAGCTGAAAGCCTGAGAGATTAACTCATTGATACAAACTGAGGTATCTTCTCGAATTATCAAGCTATTTATCTACAACAGCCAGAATTCAGAGTGAAAAGAGAACTTGGTTTATAAATTGGATCAGCCAGGAGTTGAGCTGAATGTATTCCAGCACGCAGCCAAGAAAGCTGTCACAGACTGAAGGGGGAGACAAAAAAAAGTTTGATTAATTTTCCATAAAAGTCCTGTAAGTGTTGTCCTTTGTCTTGTAACAAAAATTCTGTAGAGCTTGCAAATGAAGCATTTTGTTTGTTGAGGCAGAACTTGCTGCCTTTACACAGGTCCATTTCAGTAGACCTGTGCCTATGGGGCTCAGGTACTAGGAAAATTCCTCTTCGATCCCTTGTGGTAAGAGTCCTTCGTTCTGCAGTGTCATCCTGTGATGCAGCATTCTGCTATCTCTGCAGGCAAATCAATTCCCTGGCCAATTCAGTTAACCCATGTGGCTCTGATGGCTCTTGCTGAGAGGAGAACTGTTTTCTGTTCTCATGACAGTACAAAAGGACCTTTCTGCTAAGGAAAAAATGTAACGCTGGGGAACACGGGCAGCAGTGCAGAGCTGGATGGTGGGACGTGGCACTGGTGATCAGTCTGTCCATTAGCACATATGTGAAATGCCCTGTTCCAGTACAACCCTTCAAAAAAGGGACCAGTGCAAGGTTGACTTGCATCACCTGTGTTGATACTATGTAACCCTGCTGACCCTTGGCTAACATGTACTAGGAACACTCTGGTAAGTAGTACTGCTGTCTTAAATGTTTTCAACACTACTGTGTGAGAGAGAAACATGTCTTTACAATAACAGAGGTTAGGTCCTGGCCCAGTATCTCTTGGTGTGCACAGTATAAATTTTCCACTTCTTGTTGTCTTTTCACCTACACTTTCTTGCCTCTGAAGGCTGGAGAACACTCCTGAACTCAGCCTTTCTGCAAAGGAAGGGTCTGCCTATCAGAGATGTGTTTACATGGGAGACAGCTAGGTTTCATACCAGTGGGGAATTTGGCCTTGTATATTTAAACTGTGTTTCCACATCTACTAGCAAATACTAATGTAAATAATAGTTTAGACCTCCAGTAAACATTCATTGCTGTGGTCCAGAAAGAAAAGTTTGTGCTCTGGCTGCACTTTAATACACAGCTATGTTAACTGGAAAGTGTGGAAATAGAGTCTTACTGGAACTGACGTTGTGGGAAATGTCAGGAATATTACTTAAGCTGATGAGAGAAAAAAGCTTTCGATGCATTAGGTATGCTCCTGGGTTGGCTTGCAAAATATTTTTCCACATTTATACTATAAGTAATTGTTAACACTTGCAGCTCCATAGTATGCTATCAGTGCTTCCTTTTTAAGGTTTTGTATCAAAGTCTCTGGAAATTAATGGGGGAGGGACTGGTATAGGATTTCTTACTTTCACAGGAACCTTTTCCTCATCTGATTTGTTAACTAAAGCTTTGGTTTTGCAAGGAATTTCAGCAAGTGTTCATTAGGCTGTTCTAATGCATTTTAGTTTCACAGGCTCCTTTGAAAATTGCAGCTCGGTGGCTACATTTTAGATGAAACATCAGAACAACTCCTGTTACTGTCCTTCTAACACCACGAGGACATACCCTGAAAGCTCTTTCCCTTCTGCTTTGACAGCTTGAAACAATAAATCATACAAATCCCTACCTGAAGATGGAATTGTAATCAGCCTGTTCAGTTATTGGTGCCACAATATTTGTCAAAAGCATCTTGAAGCTTTTTCTCAAGAGTGACTAACTGAACTGTATTTACTCTATGCTATATGGCATATAAGCATCTTATTGACTAAAAATTATTTAGTGATTATAAGCTCCGAGTTAGTAAAGGAATGCAAAACAATTAATTAAGTTAGTACATCTGCTGATGTCTGAAGCAAATATATAGCATAAGCATAGGTGTTGATAAACAAGGATAAATAACATCTGTAATAATTACTATAACAATTGAGGTGAACTTTTATGTTCATTATTTTAAATGAAAAATTATTCAAATCTTTGTATATTTTTCTTAGTCCCGGGGGAAAAAAGTATTAGGATAAAATCTAGACATTCTAAAAAAAACCACTCTACTCAATCACTTTTTTCTTTTCTAACATTATTTCTGTAACTGTATCTCTTGATAGGAGGCTGTATTTGGTTTCTGTGGCAAAGTTTTGACAGTAGGGTGGCCACAGAGTTGGTTTCTGTGAGAACCTGCCAGAAGCTTCTCTCATGTCTGATGAAGCCAGTGCCAGACAGCTCCAAGATGACCCATCAGCAAGAACAGTTGAATCTGTTTTGCCTGTGACAATAATGACTGAGCCATCTCCCTGTGCTTACCTCAACCTACGTGCCTTCTGTTATAGGTTTTCCTGTCCAGCCGAGGAGGGGAGTGTTGGAGTGGCTTTGGTCCAGACAGGGTTAACTCACCACAGCAGCTCCCAGCTTGATTTTTTTCATTATTTTTTTTACCCCCACATGGTATTGGTACCATGTGGTAATTATCCGCTTGATTTTTTTCCTAGTAATGATATCAAATAGTATGAAAAATGGTTGGGCCCTACAGAGAGGGTTGATTTTCTGTAGAAGTATGAGAAGCATAAATACGTGGATGTACAAGTATAATGACATTTCAATTATATGATTGAGTGTAGGTCAAATTTTATTGTAAGCCATATGATAACTGTCCTGTGAATATGACTATGCTTCCTTAAGGTGCACTTAATAGAACTGGGTTTCAGTGTAGTTAAGCACAGTTTCTCATTTATAACATCTCACAGAAGCCAAGTAAACCAAAAATGTGCCATGAATATTCAAGGTCCAGTCTAAGGTTGCTTCTCAATCATGTAAGATGCAAACAGAACTCACTAAATCCTGTCCTGAAGTTGTATTAAGGGGTGCAATGCCATAATGAGATGTTACATTGCACTTCTACATTTAGCAGGGTCACCCTGTAGATGAGCACTGGCTCCAGAGATCAATCCGTTCAGGAGGAGTAAGGTTGTACCAGATACCACCTTTTGTATTCTAACACAGCTGCTGTGGTCCTGATCCAAATTCCACAGATCCAGGTCCTGTCAGGAGCATTTTAGATAGCCTTTTCTGCCTACTCCTAAACAACTGCTAAATTACCGTTAAAATCCTTTCTAAATTAGTTTCCCGTGAAGCCGTAGATCTGTGCATATGTTGCCTACTGAAGACTGCTTATGCTGTCTCATACGGTGTCCACTCTTGTGCCTCCCACATGTAGATGGAAAAATGAATACCCGCATCAATGGGCTATTAACCCATTTAATCTTTTCTTTGATCTATCAAAAGCTTGCTAACAGAGTATGATGTTTCAGGCCAAAAGCAGGCTGGTCTGTGATACAAGACGATGAAGCTTGAATGGATCCTTTTGGGCAATATGCCTATTTCCCTGGTACCACAGCCATCTGTCACACAATCCTTCTCCTGAACCAATACAGCTTCACAGATACACAGCACATAATCTTGCTTTTCTGTCCAAGCTGGCAGTTGTCATCTATTCATTGTGCTAATTTCAGACTAGAAAGAAAATGGTATACCAAGCCATTAGAAAGCAGCTTGTGATTTTGATAATTAACACTAATGGGACAGGGGTGTTCGCAGTGCCCTTTAGCTTAGGGGACCCAGCAGGACCCTCCAGGCCAGCTGACAGTGGGTAGCTGGACAATACTGATCTAATAGTCCTGTCTATAGAAGTTCATCCTTTCTGTGAGAACTTGGTGTGGAATCTGTCATTACAGATTTCCAGTTGTTCTCTTTTATATGGACAAAATCTCTGGGATTTGTTGCCGAGTCTGTATTTTTTGGCAGATCACTAACTGATGGTGGAGAAATCCAGAAAAAAAGACTTTTGTTCTTCATGTTCCAGAAGCAAATATCTGAATCTGGAAATTAAATTTCAGTTTCTTGCTAAAATCTAGCAATCCAGATTTGATTGGAAAATGTCTCACATATCCAGGCAAATTTTCATAAGCAATAAGAGATTTCTAGGGTGGACATGAGAAGTTCAAAGCATCTCTTTTCCCTCTTAAGCTGTGCATTAAGTAAGCACAATTGTGTTTTAGCCCAAATAATGTAACAATTTAATCAAGCCTCTCTCTCAGCCATGGCTGTAACTGCAGGCCAACTCAGAGCAGCTGCTCTTGAGAGACAAAATCTTTCTGCCGGTATAACTAGGTTGTATGTCAAAGAACACCCTCACGAGGAAAGAATATTCCCACAGAGGTCTGGTGGGGTGATCAAAGCAGATTTTTTCTGTTACTGTTGATATGCCCAACTAAGCAACTTCTGCGCAGCTCTGCTGGTGCATCGTAACTCATCCAAACACTTGGGATCTGTTTTGAGTTAATGGATAAGGATTCACCTTTGCCATCTTAAATTTTCCCAATCTGTGAATCTGTTTCCCAGTTCAGGTTTCTCCTTTGCTCAGTCTGCCATACAGTCTAACAGTAGAATACTACTTATGGGCAAAAATTAAGAAGTGTTTATTTGAAGGATATATATGCTTCCTTTGCCATTCTTTAGGTGGGCAAATGCAGGGCCAGTGGCTTGGGTTGAGGACACATGGACATATTCCCTAGAACACTGTCATTGCTGGCTGCTGATAATGTTCTAGTTCAAAACAATAGGGGCAAGCTGACCTTCTCTGCACAGGGAGTCTGATCTCTGAGGAGAATTCAGCCTCTTGCATTGCAGTCAGTTCAAATACCACATACAATTGTTTCTAGAAATTTTTAATTGATTTTTTTAGTTCCTTAGCTTTTTTCCCCACACTTTGTCTTAGTAAAGTCAGTCAGTCAGGCATGAAAGCAAGAAGAGAAAAAGGTAAAGCAGTAAGATATACTGAAGTTGAGCAATTAGGGGGGAGGGAGGGAACAGCGAATCTCTTCTCCCCCAAACTGTAGACATGCGAGACCTGTTTTTAAATCTGATGCAATGGTGGCTATCTAACTGCTGCTGTCCTCTTTTTTCTTTTTTTTTTTTTTTTTCAAAACAGACCTGTCTATGGCAGAATGAGCTGGAATCAGTAGTTAAATCCTCTTTAAATAAGCAGCAATTTCTAAATTGATTTTGAGCTTAACTCATGGCACGTGGGCCTTTCACAGCTCTCCTGCCTGGAAGGGATCTTTGGTAGGATAAAATGGACTGTTGCACTGGCATTCCAGGATAGCAACAGATCTGTGAGGGCTCTGAATATTGCTTTGTAATAGCTGCCAGGATCACATCTGTTACCTGTTGGAGTGACACTCAAATGCTGCTAATCTGAGCCAGGTGTCAAAGTCAGCAGAATTCAATCTATAATGTATGAACTCATAGCAGAGCTTTACATTTGGCGTTTAGACAGAATGGATCTGTTTGGTGCCCTTTATCTCTGTCCTTCACTAAAGATGATCAATTGTAAGCTCAATAAGTGTGTTTGTGCTTCTGTATTTTCAGTTTAGCTCTGCAGGCTGTCAAAGATTCTTATGAGAATGACCTTAGAAACCCTTTGGCAATAAAATTCTGCAGAAAATCACAGTGCAACCTGGAATTATTGCTCAATGTACATTGCAATGCATGGAGCTGTACTTCTGATTCCCAAGTTGTGTGCCATGGTGAATTCATTGGATTCTAAGTGGTGAAATGGCTGAGTATAGGCACAATAAGGCAGATGGGATGGATTCATTAAAGTTCAGCAGGTTATCGTTACTGTAGGAATAGGTAATGGTATGTATTCTAATTAGAAAAAATACTCAATGCTTAGAGTGAATTAAAAGCTAGGGCATATTTGACCCCAATCACTACAAATGAGGTTATAGTGCTTCATCATGCAGACAGCACCAGTAGCATCAGGGTTTGAAAGATATATGCTCAAGGGTGTTTCTAGGACTGTTGCATTTCAAACTTTGGGGGTTTTTGTCTTGGAAATGGAAGCAAGTTTGGCTTCAGGAGGGAAGTCACTTTAATTCTTATTTAAGTCATTGTAATATCTGGGAAAATATTAGCATGCTGGTGGAACTGATGACAAGATGACGTCTACCTACTGCCTGAGAGTTGTAGATTATACATTGAAGTAAGAATTCTGTTCCCCGATCAGCCTTACTTCAGGGACATCCATGGGCTTGCAAATCGTAGTACAAAGAGCTAACAAACAATCGGGTTACTGGCTGCTGTTACTTTTACTGTTTTTAAGATCAAATGAAACTAAACCTGAATTTATCTCCTTCAGTGAAACATTGATAAAAGCTATCCAAGCATATTTCCCAGCACTGTAGTGGAATTCATTGCTTTCTAGCAATTGCTACCTATAAGCTACATATTTTTATATTAAAAACTCATCAGAGCTGGACACAGCATTTTAGATACCTGCAAACATAGGAGAGGAAGATCAAAATTGTCATCAATGTATTAGCTGGAAACTTCAGCTCAGCATTATTTTATATTCACTAACAAGTAACAGAACTAACAGTTTGTGCTGTTAAGTCTAGAGAAGAGGAGACTGTGGGGGGGGGATCTTATTAATACTAACACATATCTAAACAATAGATGTCAGGAGGTTGGGACATCGCTTTTTTCCTGTTGCATCCAGTGACAGGACAAGGGGTAATGGACAGAAGCTGGAAAACTATTTCACTGTTCCAGGTGAGGGAGCCCTGGCACAGGCTGCCCAGGGAGGATATGGAGGCGCCTTCACTGGAGGTCTTCAGGAGTTGCCTGAACACGTTCCTGTGTGACCTGATCTAGGTTGACCTGCTTCTGCAGGGGGGTTGGACCAGATGATCCCTAAAGGTCCCTCCCGACCCTACCATTCTGTGATTATATACTCACCAGTTTTACTTTACTAAATTAATTGTTTCGAGTGATGTCAGACTTGAACAGATAGCAGCATATTGGCTTCCCCTTTGATCTCATATTTCTGGTTATTTTTTGCAAGAACTAGAAAAGTGTGTTCACACCATATAAAAGGAGATGCTTAGGTTTTAGCCAAAGCAATGGAAAAGTGAATGGAGGCTTTTCATGCCAACTACAGCAGACGTAGAAATGGAAACAATATGTCTAAAGCATTTGGAAAAAAAGAGAAAAGGTTCACAACACACTGAAAAAACAAAACAACTCATCTCTGTATTTAGCCCCTTCACACTTTTCAGGAGATGGTGCACTATTGGCACTCTACTTCTACTAGTCTTTTGGCAAAGAATAAAGCAGCCTGGGGATTTTTATGCCTAGCTGTGAGGGAACGTAAGATCAAGTACGTGATGATGAACTGTCACTAAGTGTTCACAGCTTGAGTCCCATAGGGTCCTGAAAAAAATTAAAGCCAGTATTAAAGTGCATTATGTTCTTGCAGCAGCTTTTGGAAATGGAGCTTAAAGTATTTAATTTTCTTTTATTAAAATGTGCAATTAGCAGTCAAAGTCTTAGAGATAATCATAGTCTTTGTGTTTAAAATATTTCACTTAGGGATTAAGTCTTTCATTTCTAATGGAAGTTATTTCTGAAATGTATATATATAGAAAAGCCTCATTTAAACTTATTGTAAATTATTTGTTAAAGAAACTTTCATATTAGCTGAAATATGGTATATTTAGGAATTTATATGCTAGATTGGAGTACGAGGAAGCTCAAAAAAAGATCAATCCTGCATCCACTGAGCTCAAAAAAATGGTAATTCAATTAGTAAAAGTATAGTTTTACCGAAATAAATACAGCAGTGTAATTGCCATCTACCCTGAAAACAAACTCCAAACTACTAATTATTTTAGTTCTTGTCATTCTTTCAGTCTTGGTGTTCCAAGCAGGAGAAGACAAATCCCCTGTGACAGGCTGCAGGAACTCCAATGATCCTTTTGCATAAACATGTCTTTCCCCACGTGAGGAAGAGAGACACCCCCAAGGAAAGTTGCATTGGTTTGCCAGAACATGAGGAATGGCACTGAAAGAGAGCTCTAGCACCACGTGATCCTTAGCCTCTTAAATTGAATGAACTGTGTAACTTGTGATTTATAAATTAGGATCTCCTTGCTTTCAGTATAGTTTTGGATTTTTCAGTATGGTGTTTGCCCTGCAGTTGTACAATGAGGGCTTAGGCAGAATGTAAGCACTGTTCCAAATGACACTAAAATTTCTATTTATTTCTTATCTGGAAACTATGTTAAGGAGAGGTGTATGTTATGATCCGTATCCCAGTAGTGTTGGAATGGAAAAAATAAACAAGATAAGGAAGACTTTGTCATAAAGATTACATGTGGACAAGAATTTCATAGGTAACATCAGACTTATGAGAATATTAAATATTACTAACAGAGCTACTAATTAGACTTTATATGTTAGTAATAATATTATATTTCATTTAAAAATATTAAATCTTTGTGATTTTTCCTTTTTTTATAAAGAAATCTAACAGAAATACAAACAACTAAAAGTACAACCAATACTCCAATAAAGAAGTGACATGGTCCAAAATGCAAATGATATTTGTGGATAATTATTCTGTGAAAGAGAAACCTCTCACTAGCACAACACTTGAGAGGCTTTGATTTTGGAAACAGGGAAATCACCTTGGAATAAGCTTTCCGTATTAAAACAGCTTTCTTTTGTTGAGAAATATTGGCAAGAAGTCTTATGAAAACAACAGTTTAAAACTTTAATAATATATAACAATGCATAATGTGTCCATCTGCCAAGAACATTGTAAACACATCTTGGAAAGACAGAGAATTCTCATTTCTTGTTGATTTTTCTTACATAATTCTACACTGTGCAATGATCTAGTCCTAAAATGATTAGCTATAACAGACTTTAGATTCCTTACTATTTAGTTTCGTTCTTTAAATCTATGGATTGATGATGCCTATCTCGTTTTTTGGTAGAGAAGTCTCTCTTCCTCAGTGAATTCTTTTTCATGCCCTTGGACCCTGCCCTGCCAGGGCAGCTGTACTGAAACTCTTAAGAATCTACAAATGGTTGCTAAAGTTGGATCTGGATCCCTTCCAGTGAAGGGAAATAAAACCATTAAATTGAAATGCTGCTGTTTACTACAGCTGTACCAAAGGTCAAAACGCTCAAGAGAAGGGATGTTTGCCACAGCTGCAGTTTAAAAATGACTAGTAATAAATAATATAATCTTATGTTTGGTAACTGTTAAAATTCCATTGGCTTACAATTATTTGGAGGACTGAAAGTTTGATGGGATGACATTAGATTTGCCCTTGGCTTCTTTACTTCACTCCTTCATCTCTGACTTCTAAGGTGTTGTTTTAATGAAATAAAATTTAAAAGTCTCGGCCTGCTATGGGCTTCAAATGTCAAAATGTAAATGCCAGAGTTCGTGGTTTTTAGCCTTCTCTGCAAGCAACTCGGGCAATGCACTGTTATTATGTGTCTAATATTTGGTAGCAGTAGAATACAGGAGTTGGGGTATTGGTTGTTTAGGTTTTACATTAGATTTAATTTTTAATTCATTAACACCTCAGTAATACTAATAAATAGGGCCTAAACAACAAAGCCTCTCTCAAATGGGACCTGTGTTTCCAAGAGGCACTTCAATGCCAAATGCTTCCATTTCTGGGCAAGTATCTTGGTAGACCTTGGTCTAAGGCTTCTTGGGTCCAAAACACTTGCATGTTCCAGCTGTTTCCATTATTGCTATGGGTGTACTGGGTAATTCTGGAAGAAAAAATCTAGTCTCTCAAGTTGATCATCCAGAAATGCAGCATGCTTTTGAAGATTTGACTTTGTGGTTTACTCAAGCTCATGCAGCAATTTTATAGCAGAAAGAGGACTCAATACTCTGGACCCCAACTCTGGCCTTAATTCCAGAGCACCACAGAAGTGTGGGCCGCTAATCTAAAAATATTTTTTTCTCAGACTGGGAAGAAAGAAATGAAGCTAAAGAGCAGTATTCTGTGTATTGCTTGACCACATCTTGTTAAGGGAGTATTATGTTGACACAATACCTTTCATCGGCATATTAATCACCATATCACATAAATGGTAGGTGTCAACTGAACAATGTAGTAAGTTTAATTCTGAATCCTTCTGTCTCTGCTCTGAGATGAAGAATCAGAGTTTTAGCTTTACTTTTAGAATTTCTTAAACTGCTTGGATTAGGGGCTTGGCCTTTGTTTTCTATTTTCAGTAGCATTGAAGTCACATGTGGAAGGGAACTATGGATTCATTAATGAGGGTAATTATTAGTGTACACTTTTTTGCTAGTCTTCCTTAATGATTATTGTGAGAGCACAGCAACATTAATTTACAAAGTTGCAGGAGCATTTTACACAGAGCCTTTTGTGGTAGTTGCTTTTTGATCCTAAACTCCCATCTTCTTGTTCCACTGATGGATTTGAACACGGAGAGAACAGTTTCACTGGCAGTTAAAGATGTGCTCATGCAGTTTCCACGTATTAAAATTGGAAGGGAGAGCAGGAGCAAGGCAGAGAGAAAATTTCTCTTATTTTAAAAAAAGCCAAAAATTATTTGCCATCTTGTTGGATGAACAGAACAACAAAAGATCTCCATTTCAGATGTTTTCTCATCAGATTAAAACTTTCCATGGTGGCAGGGAAATTTACAAGTAGAATCAAATATCAGAAACTCTGTGGAAGAGTGTTCACATTGTGGGAATATCTGTTAAATAACTAGTTAATTAAATAAGTCTTCAACAGCAGGTGTCACTGAAGCATTAAAATTTAAGAGAGGATTACAGAAGGTAGAAGAACTGAAACAAGTGAGTCTTGGTGTTACTTTAAGCTTGAACATCCTGAGTATATACCTTACTTTTATTACTCTGAGAATCTCATCTCTTGAAGATGCCACAAATTGGTATTCTTTATTGCACTCTCTCTCATTACTGTTATATTTGACTCCAACATCAGTAATTTATGCCTGTGTTTAATTTTTTTTTCCTTAAAATTGCCTTTCATACTCATAGCTCAACTTCAGCAATAATACGTGTAGAAAGTATTAAGATAAAGATTACTCATATTAGCCTTCAATCTTCAGTCCCTGATTAGACTTAACCTATTCCACACATCCCTCAAGAAAGGATCTGTTGTTGTGGCCTTTTTAATGTATTCACTTAATTACCAGTAGTGGTATTTTTCTGTTCAGAGATCCTAGTGATAAACAAGGTTTAAAATGCCTCCTGCTCTCAAAGAGACAGAGGATCAGTGTGAAATTCTGTTTGTTTGAGCGCCCTGGGGCATCTGTATTGATGGCTGGTTCAGCTGTGAGGCTGTCTGGGTCTCTTCACTCCTGCAATGTGGGTCAGCCAGCGGCTGGGATTCTGACAGCTATAGTAGGCTCAAACGTCTCCACGGTTTGCAGACTCGTGATTATATCACTGGGGCTGCCCCAGTGACCTCAATCACTCTGGGACCTACGTCTTCCCTTGCTGAGACAGGGTGGAGGGTTTTAGCAGAGAACCTAGCAAAGGAGTGTCCTGAATAAAGATAGAAGAGATTAGTCTCCACATTGTGTTAGTGATACTAAGCTGCTACGTTGTCCCACTTTTCAAGTCTTTTTAATAATGCTGCTTAAAATAGATGGAAGCTTAATGTCTGTATTTATATCAGCCCTCATTGGAAGGTGTGCATAAGCAGAGTCAGATTGATTTTTCTGTGCCAGATTTTAACCTTTCCTTACATTCAGCCCATTTCTTCATGCAATACAAATGCAATTCATTTTTTAAAAAAGAGAAATATACCCAGACTGGCTGATTTCTGTAAAATAGAGTGGACCGTCACAGTCAATTAGTGACACCATGGATAAGTCCAAGGAATCCACATGAATGCAGTTATAAAACATCTAGATCTGGTTATATATATTAGAGGCTTTCATTTTTAATCAGCTTGTGATTATGGTGTCAGACACAGGGTTATCCAAGCTGAAACTTTCATGGAGGAAGCTTAGGAGAATGAGACTATGGCTTTTCATTTCATGATTGAAATGATTTGCACAAGATAAATTAGATGATGGTACAAGTGTCACAGCTTTCCTGTTAAAACGTGTCATGTGAAAAATATTTTTTTTTTCCTGTTGGTTTCACCTGCTTGTATTAAGGCACTGAAAAGAAATCAGTATCCTTTCCCAAGCTCTTCCACGTAGTTGCCTAATCTAAAAAAGCCTGAAAGCACCCTTATTCATAACAGTAATTCATTTCAGATGTCTAAAAATAATCTGGAGCAAGACCAGACTTTACACTGCAGTCCTAACCTTAAGAATTACCATCTGTCCAATGAGACAGCAATTGCAGTCTGAACCCATAGGTAAATATACTGGATTTAGATGGGATGAAAAGGAAATAAAAAAAACCCTAAGCAAGGCATGCACCTTGCCTTCTCTAACGTAAGCACAAGTGGATGTGGCACAAAACCTTCCACATCCTGTAATGTGTTTACCATCATGTGGTTGAGTAGATCTCATTTCTCTCTCCCTCATCACATCACCTGGCATGGCAGGGTTGGCTCTGTCTTTGCTGATAATCAGAGACATGTTTCTTTTTTTGTCCAGTGCAACACAGCGAAGGCTGAGTTATGTTTGACTAACATGGAAGAATAATGAATACTGTGCTGAAGGTATTCAGGCTCAATCCCTACAAGCTTTGTAAATCATTGAAAGAGTAGTAATGCTCCTGCTTCATAATAAAAATTCACAAAAGGACATTCTTCATGATTCACTTTAGAAATGTCAGAGCTGCTCTGCTTTGAGAGAGAAAATCTCGCTGCATTGAGCTGACAAGATTTACTGGCACATGCACAGGCTGTATTTCATACCTTTGGTTTTGGCTAAATGATTCCAAGTAATGAAATCTCTAGCTATATAATTTCCTGTTGCTTGTAAACAGACAAGAGGTCAAGAAGATTTCTCCTAATTCTTAGGTATGCTCTCCAGGGACTACTGGGAAGACTCCTAGACAGATTCCATATAAATAAACAAGCAAAAAAACCTTTTAGGATTGTACTGTAATATGAAGTCACAAGTCCTGGAGGACATTGTTGAAGAGTCTCACTGTCTCAGTTGGTAGCTGTTTGCTTAATTGCTTCAACTCTAAATTCCTCCAAAGGAAAAAGTACTGTCAGGCACAGAAATGAATGGGGTGGTATATAGATGCTGACAAACTATTTAAATGCATCTGTAGAGTAAACTACACTTAGGTAAAGAAGTCAGGGTTAATAAAGAGGCAGGAGGTCATAGTGGCAATAGAATTACTGAGAACAATAAAGACACATCACATGCTATGCTGTAGTCTTGTACAGGACAGCAGTAAAAGAAATTATGATACTCTTTGTGTAATAGTACATGAAGATAAGTAAGTGAAGATTTGGAGCACAATGTGTGAACCCAGAAGAAGGCATGTGCAGTCCTCTGGAGTTTCCTGAGTAATGAAATCTCAGCCAGTTAACTTAAGAATTTCTAGAGAATTGTGTTTTTCATACACAATGTATGTTGACTGGCCATAACAGTGGCAGCTACTGTGGAAGGAGCATCTGAATGTACTCTTTTTGCATTGCTGCCGTTATTCTGCATTCTTTCAGGCAAAGAGCAGTTTAAAGAAACTGTTAATGTTTTCCAAATAAAACAACACACAGTATGAAATAAGACACAAACATTAAAGTAGGTATTGATTACTGTCCAAGTACATTTCAGAACTGATCTGAGGGATGTTATGTCCAGCTGTGGCAGTTGTGCTATAATGAAGGATTGTACCAAACTGCTAATTGGCCAAGAAGCGAAGCTATTTCAGCCAGAACAGCCAACATGGCCTTTTATGTTTGTTTTGAGGCGCGCCACAGTTCCCAGCACTGCAGAAGGCTTCTCCAAAGCAAGGATGCTTTGCCTGTCCTAAATTTAATCTAGTGGAAAAAATCTTTTAGATTATTGCTGTGTCCTTTACTGAACCTCAGCTCTTACCAGTAGGTCATGGTGCCAATATCTTAATTTTTCATTTTATGCTGCTTGCTTTAACAATGTGTTCTTTGGCAGTCGGCCATGTCTACAGCACTCTACTGTTAAAATGTCTGTTCTCTGCTGAAACTGTCCATTTACTTTATGAACTGATCAGCCAGTAGAATGTAATTTAAGAGAACACAAATAATTTAAAGTTGAGGGCACAAAATATCAGCCGCTTTGCTCTACACAGGTCTGTCTTTCAGAGATTTGTGAACCTAACTTGTCATACTACCTGTTTGTGTTTTAATTAATGCATAATGTGAAAAGAATTGCTTGACATATTGTACATAGTAGGTGAATAAAACCAGTACTGCCCTTGTGGAAATTCTCTTGGTAACAGGAGCATTCAGGAGCGACACATTTAGCAAAAGGGAACATAATGCATAATACTTTTCCTACTTGCAGGTAGTACAGGCAGTACAATTTGAATTTGTAATGGCACTAGCTTTAATATTGAAATAGAATGAAGATGATCAGTTCTTAGGAGACACTTGCATAGTAAATTTTCTCTTGTAATTGCTGAGGTCTTATCAGGCCCAATGAAAATGTAAGCCTGGTTTTCAAGTGAGAGATGTTTCATGAAAAATCCTGTTTGCCTACAATTGTTGAGAGAGATGGTGGAGAGAGTGGCTTACTAAACTAACAAACCCAAAAATGTCTACTGATACAACCCAAAGACTGGGTTGATATCATGTCTGGTAAACAAGGGAAGAATGGAACCAGAAATTAATGGATCATAATTGATGTGCTGGCAATTAGAACTAACTAGCAGGCAGGGTAATGGAAGGATGACTCTGCTCCTTATGTTTTCTGAATTCATTAAAAAGTGTGGGAAATGGCTTTAGAGAAAGGATGGAAAGAATTTTATTGTCATCTTTGCAATCTTTAGTATTCCTGGGATTTGGAGAGCCCACTTGCGTCACACCACCTGCTCCTCAAAACTGCACCATTACAGGGCCCAATCCAAGGATACATATTGATTATATGAGCCAGAGATGAGGAATATTGAGATTCGGTCTCATCTCCATGAGCAACAAATCCTGGGAAGACCTCTTTTTCCTTCTCTGCCTTCTCTCATCTTTTATTTAAAAAAAAAAAATCATTAACAAGACATGACTTACTCTGTCTCAATATTTTCATAAGCTAGTGGCCTGCAAAGCAGTTAAAAACAATGACTGAAATGGCTCAGCACTGGTGTGTATTTGCTAAATCTCCAAGATTCCAGTGGGACTGAGTGCTTGAATTGATTCCTCTAAGAGCAAGCTGTCGAGGTGTATGTATATAAATGACATTTATATACATGTAAATAGTTGTAAAAAAATCAAGGCAGGAGAATGAATGATAAAAATAAACATAAAACCAAAATATACATCCAGTTTATAGTCTTAAAGTACAAACAAGAAAGCACTAGACCTTAATAATGTTATTTTTCCCTCTCAGTAATAAACATCTTTGTAGACAGAAGATCTCCTGTATATTCCTTCCTTTTCATTCTTTCCCTCAGTTAATTTGTAAACTGACCAATACAGACTTAATTATGATAATCAAATTATAGTTTCCTGCTGTTGCCTGCATTTTATTCTGGAACTGTATTTTGAGTTGTATTATTTTACAGAGCTCAGTGTTGCAGAACAAATGTAAAAACCATTCTCATTAATCTATTTTTAGTCTTCCTATTTACTACACACATTGATGAACTTTTACTGTTAGCTTCATTCCCTCTCGGCAGTGACTGAAGACCATCTAATCCAGAGCTTTAAACATACTATTAGCTTTTGAATGAGTAAATATCAAAAGAAATGACATACTCTACAAAGACAGAGGTAATGGATAATAGGATCTTTATCTCAAAGGAGTAGTAAAGGGAATATAGAGAGATTCAATTCGCAGTCACCAACTGGCTCATATCTCAGTGAAGATGGAGTATTATTTCTGACAGACAATATGCTCTGATGGCTAATAGAAGAGCAACAGAGTAAGTTTTAGTCCCAGTTCAGTCCTCAGTGATCAAACTTCCAATGAAAACTGGTATTCTCAGTGGCCACCAACATGTCTTTTTTGTGACTATATGCTCTTTATGAAGCTGAATGTTGTTAGTAGCTTTGGTTAAAAGGCCATAGACTAATCAGGCATGGATCTTTAAGTGTCTTTTTGTCTGAAGAGGATTTATTAGCTTGGAGGAGAGATATGATGGCAGTACAATACATTCCTTATAGCTATTTCTAAGCCATATATAAATACAAGATTTCAGGTTTCTTAATCTGGTACCTTTATCATCATAGCTTTCTAAATTTGTAAGAGGACCAAATCTTCCTCCTCTGAATTACTAATCAATCTGAAAATATCCATCAATACATTTGTGGATTGTTTTTCTCCCAAAATAACTTCTATAGTTATGGTTGACGTTTGCCATCAGCTGTAGACCCCTTTAGTAAGTTTTGGTGCATATAAGATGATATGAGCATAGTTGTGGACGACAGCTTGATGAAGAAAGCAGGCAGCTGAGTGATTTTTAGGATCTTTAACAATAGTAGGAGATTGGGTACATTTTTTTTTAAATAAAGACCTCTAAGGATGGAGGAAAAATGATGTCTTTGGCCCTTAGCCAAAATCCTTACGTTTAACATTTCTTTATGGGATCATATTAATTTAAGCAATCATTCTGTAGGTTCATTATGCTTATGAGAATGGTAAGCATTTAATGAGACTTAATCCACAATGTGCACCTTGAGGAGCAGGTCAGATCTAAATATGACACAGTGCTGCAGGTCCTTGCTTAAGCTTTATTAAAAAGCCACTAACCTTGGGGACTAATGTACTAAAATTCTAGGTGAGCATTTCTGCATTTAAAATGACAATGGACTTCCATGACTCATGAAATGGCACCTATTGATTCAGTGGCAAGCTGAAAGAGATTCACACATACCTATAAACACTGATTTAGAAAACAGATCTAAGGACCGTTATTATGTTTCTATCCAATATATGCATTTCAATTCCTTCACTGAATATGCAAACTATATATTTAGCTAAGTACTTAAAATTGGCCTCAGGTGTAAAATGTGGGTGTCCCCAGTAATCTATCTAGTTAGAGGGTGGCCCTGAATTAAACGCAGCATGAAGTGAGTGCAAAGCAGGGGTTTCCACCACTTCAGGGGAAAATGCCAGGCCTATATTTTTTACTTCTCTCTTCAATATTTCATGAGGCCTGATCTCTTACTGACAGGGTTGCCTTCTCTTTCTGATTTGGAAAACCTTCCTCTGTCTCATTTTGTATTTTTCAGCTTTCCCTTCTTTCTGATCTGTTATTCCCCTGTGTTTTCTCCCATCTTTGGACCACTCTAGGTCATCTGCATCTAGAGAAATAATGCTTAATATTCATACCTGCAGCTGCTTCTATGCTTTCTACAAGCAAAAGTCTTCCAGGGCACTGTGCCTATAGGAGAAGCACAACTTCAGGGAAAATTAAGGCTCATTTCCCTTAGCTAGAGTCCGCAATATGGCTCATGATTTAGATGCATCAGCAGCACATGCTGCTATTTTCTTAGTGTTGAAATATGTCACTTTCAGTGCATACTACTGCATTATCCTCTGTCAGGATGAAGGGTACAGTTATTTATTTTGATGATTCAACCTGTAAAGAATTCTGTCCTTAACAAAAGTAACATTAAAATGGATTTCCCATCTAATTTCTCACCTGTGAAATATTTTGGAATCAAGAAGAGAATTTTAGTTGCTAAATTTTTACATTAATGACTGTTGTCAGCTTTGAAGATTTTCACAGAACTAATAAGGTACTCTGTTATAAAGAAAATGCCTCCAGAGCCCTTTTCCCCCTGGATACCACAGTGTGTCTCGAACTAATTATGCTTATAAATTCTTCTTCTAAAAGGAGAACTTTTTTCTCTGAAGTGTTTTCTGACGAACATGAAGAAAGTTATATTCCATGCAAAGGTGTGTGACACTGTATGTCACTTAAGACAGAAGTGGTAGTAGGAATTAAGTACTGTAAACATACAACAATGCACATCACTGCATGCACTGGGAAAGCCATAGTTCACCTAGTACCATTCTCACTTTAGGGAGTGAGTTAAGCAGAAGAACGTTCTCCTTTCACCAAGATCCTCCTTTACCCATAGATACAGTCTTCAAACCCAACAGCTAGTGTTATATTACTAATTGAATTCTCTAAAATATTTTTCTTGAAGTTGTTGCCAGTTTATCATACTGTTCTGGAGAAATGATCACCATGGATTAGAGAAATGTAGCATGAAACCCCCAACGGACATCTAAAAAATGTTTGCAATCAGATACACAGTTTAAAATTACATTAAAGGATGGAAGAAAGCCAGACATTCCCTAAAAGCTTATCCACCTATTTGGGCATTCTTTGTTAGGTTTATTATTTTCTAAGTGCTTGTCTAATCTATTTTCATCATGTCCATCATCTACCCTTTAACTGTGTTCTCAGGAAAGAGATATCCTTCAGCTTGCTTGTGTTGTCCTTATCTTCTGCACCTCAGAGACGTGCAGAACCTCTGTTTTTAGGCATCTATCCACAATTATTTCAGATTTTACTTACAGTTGTTACTGTTAAAGCTTTCTTACACTTAATCTACTGGATTTTGTGTTCCTTCTCTACACCAGTTTGGTGTGGGATACAGTGTCATACAGGGTTTTGCATGATTCAGTCCTAAAGAAATTAATCTGACAGTGAGGAAAGGGGGATTCCATCATTGTCTCTGCCACTAGCCTGCCAGTTTGACTCTTGCATCCTTCTGTATCTCAGTTAATTAAAAGTAAATTAGAAGTAGCTCTAACTCCATTAAAACACATTCTGAGGACACACTCATATTTGCAGAGCACTGGGAGTTCCTTGATTTTAAGGGATCTAGAAGGCAAAATATTTTTCATAGCTATCTTTATAGTGACACCTAAAGAGAGGCAGTTTTACTCATAGTTTTGCATGTAACTTTTTGTCTGCCAGCATTTCCTATTTCACAATGTAGATGGAAGACGTATTTTTTGTCGTTAAAACACCAGAGTCATGCTGTTCAGAATTTGTCCTTGAGCCTTGTGACATTCATCTAAAGTGTATCCATTGTTATTTATTGCATGCATTTCAGTCTCTTTCAAAGTTGCTGTCTACAGTTAGTATTATTAACTTAAAGAAAAAAACACCTTCAGCATCTCGTGGTTTAAGAGTACATTGCTAAGTCCTTTATTACATAGAGCAAGTGATTTCATCTCTGGTGCCAGGATTTCAAGAAACTCTTAGCATTTCTTGGAATAATGTCTTTAGAAGTCCATGAATCAGAGACAGGCACCAGCTTATAAGAATAAAATTTCTATTTTGTCTTTTTGAGAATCCAGCCTTCTTACTTGTCAGGAAAGCAGATGCTTAACACTCATTTTAACTGAACTGTCTCTGAGTTGGAAAACAGGTTCCAGAAAGATTTAGTGTTGAGGAAGGGCCTTGGAGACAGACTGATAGCTTATACCCCGGCCTAAGTGGAGATGGGCTAACCAACACCACTTGGAGGAGCAATCTCTAGTGGCCTGTATAAATTCTATCTCCAACAGACCAGAGTCATTGTTTAGGAATCATCTAATTACCCACTTATATTCTCAAGATGATTCCCAATGCCTAGAACAACTTTGTATATATGTAGACACACACATACATATATATATGCACACACAACAATATCACAGTATATGTAGAAGTTACAATTTATATGAATATATTTTGATTTATACACAAATGCATGCATAAGCATCGATTTCCTGAGTAACTGGAGATAATAAAAAAAGGGATTAAGTATAAAAGAGAAAAAAAATTGTACTAAATATTGTCTGAGATAATAGTTCATGATTTCTTCCAAGCATCTATGTTTGAAAGCATATAGTGCTACTGTCCTTGATGTTTCCGTGGGACTCTGAAGCATTCAGTTAATTACTGACTGGTTACATGCATAATTTTGGGTAAGGTGAACTCTCCTCCGTGTACATGCTACTGCCACATATACGAGGGCAAAAGCAACTGCATCTTTTAATCTGCATCTTTGAGATCTTTGTTTTTCATTGCCATTCAATACTGAAAATGTAATCACTGAAAAATGGAATTCCAGCTTTCATTTTTTATCTTCTGATGCTTTCACATGTTCAGATAAGAAAAAATAGGGTCAAATATATACACAGAATAAAACTATTCCTAAAGTCGTGATCTATATTTTCTAAGTGGTGTTTGTTACTGGAACAGCGCTTGTGTTTTTCTTTAAGCCTCTAAGTTAATCGAAACGAATTATTTGCATATTAAAAATTAATATGATTTAAGTAGTGTTCATGAAAACAACATGACTTTGAATTCATTCCTTTCTGCAGTCTGCTTCAGCTGTGAATCAAGACTTGGAAAATATACAGTTCCTCTTTAAAGGAAAAGGAACATTTCATCAGCACAAGTATGAAGTATCCCCTGTGCTGCCTTTTGACGAGTTGCAAACCTGCACAGCTGCTCCATAAACTAACTGCTCAGCCAAGGACTGTTCTGTGGTGCACAGCCAGCAGAGATTTTTGAGTGGGCTGAGAGATGAACCAAGCTCAGGGTGATGGAATATGGTCCATACCTATCAGGCCAGAGCCTGAGCTTTCTCTCCCCTCTCCAGGAGCATTTGCAGCCTCACTACTACAGAATGCCATGGCCAAAATCTCTATGAAGTGCAGCTACAGCACATGATTTCTTTGTTTTCTTTTCTGTGATTTCTGTTACCTATCTGCACTGCTAAGTAGATGATAATTGTTTAGTTCTTTGCTTCCAGCTGCTGAGTGATGCTGACAGTCTTCCCTGTGGATGAATGTTAATATGAATGCTGTACTTTGAGCAGTTAAATGAAATCAAACACATAAATATCATGCTTTACATATGCTTTTCCTGTATGCTTACTTTCCTTTTACATTTCATTTAATACATATAGCTCCATTGCTACATTATCCACTGCCATGTATGCTGATTATAGATTACTATTTCAGCAAATCTCAGGATTAAATACTACAGTATTGTAAAATGTAGGACACTAACTATACAAACTAAAAAGGGTACATTTCATCTCTGTTAAACATTTTAAGGATTGTAGCATTTGAAATGTTATTAAAGAACACAGTTAGCAAAAATACAAATTCTCCATATCAACCAGTTTAGGTTTCGCATTCATTTAAAACAGGATCCTTTGCAATGATGACTACATAAAGATAAGCCATGCAGTGGCCAAACATACTTTAAAGTTTTTACTGAATGCTACTGAGATTTCATTGAATTCCAGTCAAGTTTTCTTACTCTTCTAAATTTGGAGGCCATTATTAGAAACACAAGTCTTGTTATTTTTTTTCTGTGGTGTGAATGAATGATGACATCACAGACTACAATAAAACAAAAAGCCCAAACACACTAGGTACATTTCCACCCCCATGTCACTGGTAAAAGCCTATTTTTGGAGTTCTGAGATTATCGGCCAACTTTTCAGTTATAAAATGCATTCAAAATGTCTTATCTGGCCTTGTTTAGAACAATTGTTAATTACACAAAAGAAAATCATTTCCATACCTGTAAATCAAGCTGTAAAAAGAGTTTTTATTTATGTTTCAGAATCCCCAAAAATGCCACTGACTTAATGAAAATGTTAGACATTTGTATTTCTTTAGGCATTCAGCCTATGTGGACACAAATTAAGTCACAATGAAGAATAAAGAAGCAGCTGTATCAGATATTGAGGAACACATGTTTAAAAAGAAATGAAAGACACCACATTTGGGATTTAGAAATGTGCAATATGATTTCAGTCAGTCTAGAATTCTTTTAGTTGTTTGTAAAGGTGACGTATTGTAGGAATGGAGATGGGCAGAAAAGAAATGACATTATTCTACAAAGTAGCTTTAACTAGACTGCTTTAATAGTTTAACTAATCTATTTCAATAATTTAGACCTAAGTTGGTCTCAATAATTTACACTAATGTGGTGTTGTCAAGCATCATGCATGGTCAACAGCAACAGCAAGGTGTAAAGATTTCCTGAGGTGGGTTTTAATGGCAGAATTTACTGAACTGGTTCAGCCACACAAAAGAAGATGTAGCGATGGTGAACCATTGAAAACATGACAGCTTGCACCAAGCAGAATTTCCTACTAATGGTTTTATTCTTATACAATTATTGATTGCAGAATGATACAGAGTTTAGTGTACCTGTGGACACCATGCATAGAAACAGTAAAGATATACCCATACGAACACAGTCAGGTAAGTATTTTTGTGTGCGACCTTAGTCCATTTTTATCTCGTTATCTTAGCAAACAAGTTCATAAACTTATGATACTTGGTGTAGTACATAATTTTTAAGTATTACAAAAATGAATTACTTGTATAGTTTAAAAAGTACAAGGACCTGCAAATTAAACAGGTAATTCTGAAGACAGTGACTCTCTAGCGTAGAAACTTGCAAAATATAAAGGCTGTATTCCTTAATGAATGAATGATTTCTAGAGACACAGATTAGGAAAATAGATGATGGTTCATCTGTTTTGTTACCTGTCAATGAATAAATTTTAGAGACATTTTGAAATAATTTCAAGCACTAACCATACAACTGCATGCACTTTGTCATATATTTCATCAAAAGTCCAACTATACTGCAAGAAGCATACACTAACTGTAACTTTTTTCCTTCTTTTGAATGTTTGTCAGAGTCCATGCTACAGTTTTTGGTAAAAGTAAAATGTCCACAATGAATACATTATTATTTTAACTGGAAAAAACCATGGCACCCAGCTGCTTAGCCTTTTTGGACCAGAACAGTGGAAAGAGAAGCAATATTGTTGATGTATAGGATCATATAAAACCAGAGTACGAGTAGAAAGTATTTGAATGCAGTAACAGAAAGTAGATGCACAAAGGAAAAATGAAAGTATTGTGAACAGATTAGTTGGCAGCAGTCACAGTGTATGAGCTACTTAGCAAGAATTATTTTTGTGGATATCATACTAAAGATGATTTTTATGAAGTGATGTGATGAAGGACAGAGTCCTTGTTTTGTGGACAGCTTTAACTCAGGCAGACAAACTCAGCTTCATTGTAATGCAGGGGATGGGAAATACCAAGTTCAGATTTTGTGATGAGTGTAGAGCTCTGCTACATGGACAAATCTGAACAATCCTGCTTTCATTTTCCACTAGAGTTAGGGAAACACACGCACTTCCAGTCTACTGAAATGAAAAATGTATTGGAAAATAACCATTATTGGATGATACATTATGGGAAAACAACCACTACAAAGTTAAAAGAAGGAACAGAGTTTCCCCTCAAAATGGTCTACAATAAAGACACTAACTGGAAAATATTTCCAATAAATAAGAAGGTTCATTCTGTATGGCCGATTGTTTACACCTATCTCATGATAATTAAGTATCAGCAAGTCAGTGGAAACTTAGAACACAAAAAAATTTACCAACGGATACTGTCAAAATACCCATTCAACTATTACTGGAAAACTAAGCCTCCCTGATGCACGCTGCACTGAAGCTGCACATACTTCAGCAAACTTGTGGGAAAGTGTGTCCTTGGCTCATAAAGTCCCTGGCCTGCAAACTTCTCGGGACTGGGAGACCATTTCTGTATCATTATCTACTCATCCAGCTCTTCAACTGTTCACTGGGTGGTAGGAGTTATCCATTGCTGTGTCTCTGAGTTTGGAGACAGCATAATGCCAAGTCAGTGACTGCAGTGGATGAAACAAGCTTCCAGTCCATCTCCCAGTATAATATAAAGTCCATTTACCTCAATCTAGAACAAAATCAATGGAACGTAAAGTCCTCAAGCTGAAGACATATCATATATTAAACTGATTGTGTTGATTGCAAGTGTTCCTAATTCTCTGATCTAGCTGAAAAGTACAATGACAGGGAACAATTTGCTCCTTAATCTCATTCACTGTGCATTTGACTACCTGCCTGAGGTGCACCATGGAAGCTCCAACAATTGCTTTGTGAACCGATGCTTAAAGTATTTGGGGTGAAGAAATACCTGCCAGTGCCTGTGGAGAGGCAGTGGGAAATTGAAGACTCTCACAGTTGAGTCCGTAATATAATTTCTATTACTTTTGGTAAGAAAATGGACAAGAAAGTTGGAGGAAATTTCAGTAAGAGCAGCGAAGTCATTCTGATGAACAAGATAGGGAAAAAAATCCAATCTGTGCTAATGGAGCTGAAGTTCACATTAATGCTCAGAAGCTGAGAAGGACTGAAGGAAGGATGATTGTGTGGTTAAAGCAGTGACGCCTGACTCAGGAAATCTGAGTTCATTTCCTGGCTGTGCTAGCTCTTTAGCTTTGCACAAGCGATGTAATCTCTCTGCTTGCCTTCCCCTCCCCCTTCCTGTACCACAAGGGAATAATTATCCTTCAGATTGTTCTAAGAATAAGTGCATTAATGTGGCTGATACATTTAGGTTTGGGCAAAAAGGCTTACAAAAGCTTCAGTTCTTTTTTTTAATAAAAGGCCTCTGTGCTATCAGTGGGGCGCATGCACTGGAGCCTTCATGCCCTGTGTCTAGAAAGGTACAGAGGCACTTGCAGTGCCAGGGCTGACATCTGTAAGCAGGTCTTACACCCTGGCAGCACGCCCAACTTGACTACGACTTGCTGCAGCAAATGATGCTTATCAGTTACAGGGTGGTTGGTTTTTTTTTCTGTATGAATGTAGCTTGAAGCTACTGCATAGCTTTCTTCCTCTGGGAGGCCTAGTTGAATCAGGCAGGCAAAAGTTGAGAACTGTCGTCAGTTTACACTTTTGAGAAAGATGAAACTTTGAAAACCTGAAGCACATCAGTACAGGTGCTGAAATGCTAAGACAACGTATACGTGAAGCTCCCAAACTGTAAGACACGGAATCGCATGACACGAGTCAGTGTGCAAGCAGCCAGGGAAAGCATTGGGGGGTAACTACTGACAATCCTGAACCATCTCACGTAACCCAGGGCAAACAACCTCCTCAACCCTGCTCAAGGCTTTTGCATTCTGTCAGTGCCTTCTGCTCCCTGGCATTAGAGGGAATTCCCAAGCGCGTCTGCGAGCAGCAGCATGGAGAAAGCCTCATCTCCTGTGAGCTTGCACCTCGCTGTTGACTGCAGAAGTCCTTCCAACACTTCACATTGCCGGGGCAGCTCTGAGACCTCTTTTTTCCCCCAAGCAATCAATGCCCCATAGCCGGGGCACTTGCAGACCTATTTCTGTAACACTTTTAAGAACGAAATTCTCATTTGATCCTGCCAGTGGAGACATTAGCTGTTGGGTGAACTGGAAGCCGCGGCCAGCAGGGCTCATGGGCTTGTCATTCAGGCACGACAGCGCGCCAAGGCGGCTGTGCAGCCAGCCGGGCTGGCGCGTCCTTAGCAGAGCGAGGCGCGGGCTGTGCGTGCATTGGCGCGGGCACGCGGACAAGGCGCGCTGGCAGCTGCCGGGAGGGAGGGACCGGCGGCCGCTGAGGGGCCGGGCGCGCGCCGGGCGCGCTGACGTCAGCGGCAGCCGAGGGGCGCGGGGAGGCGGGCGGCGCCGTGCTCGGGGCATGCGTGAG
>WBNH01004520.1:278194-313275 GCA_013401255.1 Urocolius indicus
CTCACGGAGGTCAAAGGCGGGGTGTCACGGCTGGCCTGGCGCCGTCTGCCTCCCTCCCTCCCTCCCTCCCTCCGTGCCTCCTCTGCAGGGCTTTCTGCGCCTTTTGATTCTCTGTCGCGTACCTGCGGGTGTGTGACGAAATAGCTGCCGAAGGCCTCGGTCGCAAAGACCTCTTAACAGCTCTAAAAACAGGAGGAAGCAAAAGTGTCAACTGTGTGGTTGTTCACAGGCAACGTTTACAAAAAATCAGTTGTGGTGGAATATCTGCTTTAGTCAGAGTCTGTTCACATTTCACTGAAGAAGGTAATGTTTGTCTACGTTGTGATGGTTTTGCTTTGACGGCACTAAGACTTTGCTTTCATCACCCAGAGCCCTGCTGTTAACGTCGTGTTCTGTCAAATGTATCTGGACACGCCATGAAATGTAGGCAGCCTCAGTCTTTAACTTTGAGTTGGAGGAAGCCAAGCTGTGTATCTTCAGTTAAAGAAAGCAAAACTGAATGGGAACTTTTCGCTGTAGCACAGTGTTAGTGGCCGGGCCAGACAGCAGGTTAAGGTAAGGATTGTAGATCTCGTATGTCCTGTAAAAGATGTTTACCGTTTCTCAGGGCAATTGATTGAAATTGTTGTGATGATGCTTCTTATTCACAGCAGTTTTTTTTTCTAGTGTCTGTGGGCTTTTAGCCTCTATTCGATACAACATGGAAGTTTTTGTTACATGTTCATTTAACTTTTAATACCTTTGTATCTAAGGTCTCTTTTTGTTACATTCTCATAATTGAGAAACAATTTCTCTGAAACTTTTGGAGTAGTTTAAAACACAAAAGTTTTAGTCATGTTAGTGTCAGACAGTAAACAATATTCTTGGTGATAATGAATGGAATGTGACACGTTTTCTCATATACATAATGATCACTTAACTCTGAACTCTGTGGGGCCCATTTTGAATTTGGCGCCTCCAAGCTGAAGAGGTGAATACCTAACAATTGGAACATTTGTAATAACTAGTTACCTAAACGTTAACCAAGAATCCACATCAATATACAATTTGCAGTAGAAAAAGTGTTTTTTTAGAGCTTTTTTTTTTTGCTTAGCACAGTTAGTGCTTCTTATTATAAAAATCTCTATGTTTGAGCTCCAAAAATTGCTGAGTATTGTCTTCTGTTTATAAAGCTAATTAAACTGTGTAAATGGTTCAAGTTTAGGGAATTTATATTTTTTTTTGACCACTGTAACACTTTGTGTTTTTGAACTGAGTAACAATATATATGAATGTAGTAGACATGAATAGTCATGATCTTAATTAACATTATGATCTCATTTAATGTATTGTTATCCTAGTGAATAATCCTGTTTAATGGAACTGTTCATGTAAAAGCTTGCTGGAGTAAAACCTATTACTTTTGGACCCGATCATCCTTTAAGAGGGATTGTTTATTTGGAATGAACCAATTACAAAGAAGTGTTGGAACCGACCCTGTAGATATGAAAACATTGTGCCATCATTCAGATGAACATGGCTTGCCTAAAACTGTTGGAAAATGCATGTTTCTGAAAATGGAAGAGATGTGAAGGAATAAAAACTACCAAGTTGCAGCAGTGATTGTGATGTTCTCTTTTAGCCACTATTTGGAAGTGTAAACAGCAGCACTATCTTTATTAGAAGCTGTTAGGCAGAGTTAAATTCTGTGCCAACAGGGATACTAAGAAGATCAAAACACTAATGGTGCTGTGAATAATTAGATTTTAAATCCTATATTGTGCTTCAGTTGGAGGAATTAAAAATGCTTATGTAAATCTCTGGATACCTGAACACATATATGTGACAAGAAAATCCCAACAGCATTAAAATAATTATTCCAAAGTTGAAATTTAGCCAGTCAGTGTAGGTCTTTGAGTTGAAGTATGCGTCCCAGAACTATGAAGAAATGCATTCTTAAACTTTCATCGAATAGGTCCATTTTGGAAGATGTTATGGGAATATTGCTTCCTCTTTGATCAAAAGTACCCAAATTTGCAGATATCTGGATTTCACTTACTGGCTACTCTCTGTTCTAAAGCGAGGATTATGCTGGAGCAATTCTGGTGATAATACCTTATAGTAAGCTGAGCAAGAAAGTCTTCTCGGGGCAGGAGATGCTTAACTCTAGTCACATGGGGAACTGGTGTCACAAGTTCTCAGTGAAATATCTTTTTCAGTGTTGGAAATTTCCTAAGCACTTAGTCTATGATGAGTTGAGGTTGTGTTCTGCAGAGTGCATTTTAATGGATTTGATTGAAGCAGAATGGTTAACATTGGCAAGGCTCTCTGTGAAGATGCTTGGCAAGCTGATAAGGCTTTACTTTTATGTGGTAGTTGAACAATTTATAGATGTGGAATAACCCTTAAATTGCAAACAATTTGTGAATTTATTCCCTGAAGCAAAAGAGCTCCTATGCTTTTAGCCTAATTAGCCCAGATGGCTCATGACACACACAGCACAACTTAAGTGAATCAGGGAGAAACTGAATAGCCTCAGTTCTTGTGACTCAATAACATTGTGTGTACTTTGAGCTGGAAATTCAAAAATCTCTTCTAGGTAGATAAAGAGATTCTCACTGCAATGTGAATTTGTATGATACCCAAAGTCATGTTCTTTTTATGAATTGTATTAAAGACAGGGTTTACTTAAATGCATTTTTTTCTTTATGATGTAATTCTTGCATAGATGTGTTGATCAGTAGTTTTGATGATTTGGAGGAAACTGTGGGTTTTAACTAATCTTCATCTCAGCAAGGCATACTTGGTAGGTGCAAACCTGACAGGGCCTAAGTGGCCGTTGTTAGTAGCTGGAGGCTTGAGGAAGGAGACAGAATCTTTCATCCTGCGTAGCCTTGTTTGTCAATAAACAGAATTTAAAACCCAAAAATCCTAATTCTTCTTTGTCATGAAAGCTCTGTGAAATAGTAGTTATAAAAATAACACTTTACCAGGATAAAATTTGAGATCTTGATTAAACAAAACAAACAATACGTGAGCTTCCTTTCAATTTGAGTAAAATGTAAGCATAGATGGCTGTGTCTGTGAAATGCTGTAAACTAATGAGATAAACTGATCCTCTGGACAAACTGTCTCTAGTAACTGAAGTTATGTGTCAGTTTGAGAGTCTTTTAATTGGTTGGAAGTGTATGAAGACGTAACAAATACCTGTGTCTTCTGCATTGTAGAAAACTGACCTTGATAGGTATGTTCAGAAATAACTGTTTGTGTTTGGGTATCAGAAAATCAGTAAGGAAATAAAAAACATACTTTAAAATACTTACAGAAGGCTGCCAGTCTGTGATTAAAAACACGTTGATGTTTGTTAAGCTGTGGCAAACTTGCGAAGTTATTTGGTACTGCAGTATTTTTAGATAGTTGGGTTTTGAAATTGGGAACAGACTTGTAGCAGTGAAATTGTAGGCAGGAGCTGTTTATGTCCAGTAAGGAAATGAAATTCAGTAGCTAGAAATTGATACTTTGAAGGTCTGGGTAAAAAATAAGTAAGTTTCAAATGAAAGCTATAATATAGCTGCAGTATTTTGGTTAAGGGTGGATGTTGAATAGAAGTTAAATTTATCTTTAAAGAATCTAAGTAATCCAGTGTATTCTTGAAAGCATATAGATTTGACACAAACTCACCAATCTTAACTAGTATGTTTAGTAGTAAGCAGAGCAGAAATTGGTGACTAGCTCTTGCAACATGAGGTTTAGAAGTGGGAATCCGTGCAAGACATGTAATAACCTTTAAAAGAATTGTTAGTAGGGCCCTGGAACGCCTTGTTTAAGGCAATCTTGGATGGGAAAAGTTTGGAAGCTCAAGGACAGATTGGAGAAGATAGTGGAGGAGAGATCTGTAAGAGTCCCTAAACAAAGTACATCAGATTGCAGAAATATTTTAAGTTGAAAGTTGCTGAAGGTTGAGGAGGTCACATTCTGTGCTTGCTTGGTTCATCCTCTTCCCAATGCATTTTTTTTTTTAAGGCTGGAGATAATGTGACTTTTTATTCATTACATTTAAAATAAGATTAACTGCTGGAACTATGTGGCTGAGCTGGGGAATTGAATCTGGACATGGAATTGCGATGATCCAAATGCAGAGAAGGACTGTGATTTATATTATATTTCAAGCTTATCCAGGGTTTGCTTTCAGGAGAGAAATTTTCAAGACTTTCTTTGTCAGTCCTTTTTGGTTTTTTATTTTTTTTTTTCTCTAATCCAGCAGTGGCTTACTTAACAATATGATTTTTTTTTTTTTTGAAAGGTCTATAGCAAATGATTTGACATATTCTTATCTCAAGGTTGTGATCTTCTGAAAAAAAAACCCCAAACCTCTAAACTATGTTGAAATAGGCTGGGCAATATGTAGAAAAGAGATTCCCAGAACTGTTTTCATCTATTTTCCTTCTGCTTCATCTTGTACAGCTTTGCTCAGTAGCAGTGAGATTATGAATTACATGCAGTCTCCTTCAGTTATCTCTGTTTGTCATTCAGCTTAAGGTATAGCTAGAATTCTTGGGCAGCAGTGGAAAGAATGAGCATGTGTAGCTGGAGGGGAAAAAAAAAAGAAAAAATCTTATGTGTTGATGGTAAGCACAGCCTTGTTGCACATGTAAACTAATAAGATACCTATATAAACTATATTCAGTGCTGCTTCAGATGGGTAGTATTGTTTCTGTCATCAGTCAGTATAATCAGTCAGTATAATAATAATATAATACAGTATAATCAGTACAAAACATATTAAATGGTATCTGTTTGTACCACCATAAGAGGATTGTAGCTCAAGACAGCTCAGAGTTCTTATATGTACAAGATGCATCAACTGAAGAAAACTAGCAAGAGGTGGCAATCTAAAAAGGGATGTTTCCATTTATAATCAGTTATATTCAAAATTTTATTTGGCTTCCAGCCCGAGGGTTCTTATCAGCAAGAAAATATTGCTCCAGGTAGCACTCATTGCTAAGCAAGTAGCAGAGAACAGTAACTGGAGGCTGGCTCTTTAGTGTGTTCCTGAATCGGTGGTGAAGTAAGTCTTTCCTAGGAGAGTCAGAGATGGGAGTGGTGCATTTGAATCACTTGATGTCTGAGGAATAAAGGAGGCTCATCTATTTTTCAAGTGAAATATTTGCTAGATAACAACAGGTAATCCCTACTTGTTTGTAAAATGACATTGTTCTTATATCTGAACTCTGAGACAGATTAATCAGACTTGTAAGAGTACATTCAGAAAGATTAAAGTTACCAACATGAAATGGTGTTGCAGTAGGAATAAAGCCATCAGCAAGTGACCTGTTTCTGCTACCAGTTGTTTTGATGCTGACAATCACAAAATTTTGGAAAGAAGAAATTGAGATCCACTGTGTGACATTCCTACAAAGCTTAGATTCTAGACTGGGATTAATGTTTGGGTTTATTCAGCCAATCTTAAAAACAGCCAAAAAATGTTATTCGCCTTTATGACATAAACAATAATGCCAGTTTTTTTTTCTGAAAGGCAGCTGTCTACGTCAAATGAGAAGGATCAGAGTCTTTTGAGTATGTATCTACATGCACATACATATGTCCCCAATTATGAGCCATCTTCCAGGACAGAAATGTTGCCAAATGAAAGCCAGTGTTAAGACAGCATAGGAGAGTAACCTAGATACAGGTGAGCTTTATAGTCACAGTGCCTTTTGTATGTGGGTTAAGACCAATTAAGCTATCCTGCTGAAGAAGCTTGGTCTGCATGACTTGATTGCTGAGACTAAGTCTATTGAACTGCTGCTGTTCACCGAAGTCTGTTCTTTGTGTAATGTGACAAATTAGTTAATGCACATAATTCATTCTAACAGGACTGTTTATGTGTTGGGGCTAGGTATATCTTTCATGATTATGTCCTTGTTTCTAAGTTACGACAATATATCCCATCCACCTCTTGCACTGCTTTGAAAGCTCTTTCTTGGGGTCAGCACACTTGATGTGCTGTGGCTTGTGTGCTCTGGATTTCCAAGACACGAGCCGTTCACTGTATCTTGTGTTTTGGAGAGCTGGTTTTGCAGGAAGTGTGTGGTGTTTCTATCTGCAGTTACACAGCTGACATGGCTGGTTCTGGTTCACCAAAGTACAACTCTGCTACATTTGGATGAGTGATTGGAAAAGTGCACAAAAGCAAGCTTAGGATCTTTTTTGGAGACTCTCTCATATTGGGAGTAATATATCCCTACTTGTATCTTCCATTTTCTTTTCTTTTTCCTGAGGCTTCTCCCTTGCTGCAGCTGGCTAAGCATCTGGACCTTTACTATCTTCTGCCTTATTAGTCATGTAAGAATGCTGAAGATCAGGGCAGATTGTCCTATTTGAGAAACTTTAACAAAGGTCTTAATTAATTATAGTTAAAATTTGTGTGACTTTTTTTTGTCAATAAAATTGTAGAAGTTTGATGGCAACTCAAATGTTGGTTTGTTTAAACCTTTTGGTAAGATTAGGTGTAAAAATATGTGAAAATATGTAGTCTCTATTTTATAGCACAAGTGGTCCAACATTTCTGTGCACATACACTTAGCTGTCTTTTTTTTCTTTTTTTCTTTCGGTGCCTGATACTCATTGTAAGTAGCATTAATGGCAGAGTGAAGTGGGAGTGTGGCCTTAAGGGATGTGAATAGGTTTTTTTTTATTCTGGAAGTATTCAAGCTTTCTTCTACAGAATAGAGCTGTATTTTCCTGTTCTTTTTTTCTCCAGTAAGTGCTTGTGTCCTCTAGCCTTAGAAGGCATTAAGAAACTGTATTCTGATAAGTAATAACAATGCTTTTCAAGATGAGAGGAGTGTCACATCTTTTTGCTCTATTGACTAAAGATGCTATTCAATGTTAGAAATACAAAAGCTGCAATATCTTCATGATGTCTGTCTTATTCTGTCCTTCCTTTATCTCTGTTAATTATCATGCTCTGCTTATATTCCTTGACCTAGTGCGTTCTGACTGTCAGTAAATGTAACTCAGCATTACAGTAGCTTGCATAACTGGTTGGCTTGGTGTTCTGTTGATTAAACTTTACAACTAGGTAGAACATAAGCATACCTAAGTGTGAGGGAGGAAGAACAGAAGAGGACTACCTCTAAGCTCTGTGAGATCCAGTAACAGGATCTCACGACTTCAAACCACAGAAAACCACAACCATTTCAGAGAAACAGAACAATAAGCATTAAGTGTCTTGGAATTTTTGACTACACTTTATGGCTATGGTACCTTCCAAAGGCAGATTGTCAAGGATGCTAGTATTAATAAAGGGAGAGACATCAACTTTCACGGATGCCTTCATAAAGCATTGGGAATTGGTTCAAGAACAGAGATGTTTGAGACACTGAAGACAGGAGGAGGCAGGAAAGGCTTGGAGGGTTTTATAGAATGTTTTTATACATCTTACTGGGTCTTGCAGTTGAGAGAAGGCAGCTTTTTTGACTGAACTGGAGCCAGTCCATGCAGGCTAAATAACACAGAAGAATATGTGACAGGTGTAAGTACCCAGAAGTTCAGTCTTGGAGCCATCAAAATTTCGAGTTGTATTTGGATTCAATTTAATTAATACAATGTGCAAAATTTCCTCAGAATTCATCATCTTTAATTTCTCTGGGCTTGTCCTGCTTAGTGCAGGTGTTTCCTAGCAACACCTCGTGCCAGCTTCTTTGATTCTGTTAAGCTCCCGTAGTCGTTTTAAAGCTGAAGATTGACCTGCAGCCATGCTACCTATCTTGCAGTGTTCTGAAGTATTTGCTGAAGAAGCCTTTTGCTATGTGTTGCAGGCACTGCTCTGATTTTTCCCTTCTGTAATTCAATACTTCCTACACTGGTGGAAATAAGATATTTTCCCATAAACTGCCTTAATGCATTTTTAATTACATTTTGAAAGAAAACTAGTTCTTAAATTATGCTGAAGTTTCACCATAAATCAGTGGTGAAAAGATCTACATTCTGTCTTCTGAGTATAAAACTAAATACAGCAATAGAAATTGTGGTGTTAAAATTCAGAGATGTACAGAGGTCTTTATAAGCCACGTACAGTGGACAGAGCTGAAATACACATGTACTTTATTTCACAAAGACCGTGTGATATATTAATCAGATGATAAATAGAAGTGACTACTATCTTTTTTCAAATTGGCACGTTGGTTTAGTTTTTTTTTAGTTTTTTTTTAGTGTGAGAAGAGTCTTGGTTATCTTGAAAACCTATCTGGAGCAGCTATCTTGAAGCAGGTCCATAGCCCCTTGAAGAGCTACTCTTTTATCTCACATTTCAGCATGGCTCTGCTGTTCAAAGTGTGATGCAGAAAACGTGATATCATTGTTACTTAAGGTAGTAGATTGTGTCTGCCTCAAGCCATCTGCTCCTTGCCCTTCAGTTCCCAAGGGCAGGCTTCACTTGTTTCCTGCACTGCTTGGGCAGTAGTTAAGGGTTATTCTCTCTGCCCTAATGTAATGCTATAGTGAAGTAAGTCTTTCACTATAGGAGTTAATTTAGGTTACCCTTGAAGGAATCTTCTCACTTTCCTGTCTATTCTGTTCCTATGCTAGAAATGTGCTATTGTTTTTAAAGGAGAAGAATGAAGGTCTCTGGAAATTCTAGCACAGTAGAGTTGGCAAGATAAATACATGTGAATATTGGTAAACTGTTGCTTCGGATCACTTGTCACTGAGCCAAATAAGTAGAATTAGATAATATCTTAATTCTTAGGCCTGCTGTGGAGGGCAAGTAATAGGAGTATAAGGTCTGCTGTGGAAAATACGGTCATTAAACTTCATTGACTTCAGTAACATCTGGCATATGATGACAGAAGTGTGCATAATTCACTTATTCAGAGAGCTTCATAGCGGTTGTTCTGTCAGTCTGCCCACTCCAAATACCGAAAAACCACTTGACTGATTAATAATTGGTGTTTGCTGATAATTGGGACACTGATGGACATAGTGTTCCTGGGTAGGAAGCTTCTGTGCAGCTGTAGCTGCTAGCTTCTTAACAGATCTACAGGACAGTTCCATTTTTGTTATTCTGAAGTAGCAAGAAGGTTTTGACTATGTTGGTTTTTCATCACGATCCTGTTACACAAACTTTTTTGTCTGTGCTGCAAGAAAAAAAATCTTCATAGAGGGAAGGCAGTTGCTCTAAGAAAATCATCTTAATGTAGCTGCTCAGTATTTCTGGTTTAGGTGATCTTAAAAGTGCAAAGAAGAATAAAACTTCAACCTGAAACTGTTGTCATAGCAGTAGTTCTGCAGAATTGCTCTTGTCTGTCACCAATCTGTCAGTTATGTTTCATCTGACAGCTGTTTATGCTTCTGTTATGGCATTAGGAGGGGAATTTGGTCCTGCTCACAGCAATCTGTTTAGAACTTCAAAATGCTGTTAGCCTTCTGATAGCATGGATCATAAGGGCTTCAATATTTCAAAGTGCCCAAACATTGAAATAGATGAACCTTAATCTGTCTTCTGCTGTAATAACCGTTTCATGACACATAGGGTGGAGTCTCAGATGCAAAAGTAAGCTTTGCTGAGAAACTCTGTATATAGGAAACTGCCTTCCTGGTATTAAAACAAAAGTGAATGAAATAGAAGTGAATATTTTGCTTGTTAGTTGAAACTAACATAGAAGGATCTTGTAAAGATATAAATAATTCTATACGGAAAGCGCTAAGGAGACGGAGAAGGAATATCCTTTTTCTTGTCACCAGGATCTTAAATATCCTTGAAGGTAAGGATGTAGCAGCTTTTCAGTTAAATCGGATTCTACTTCAGAGAGAGTCTCTTAAGTTTTAGTTCCTTTTCCCTGGATCATTATGTAAGAGTGGGCTCTTTATAATTAGCTTAATTCCTGATTAGGCTTGTGTGCACTAGGTAATGTATTTCCCAAGGCAAAGCATCTAAGACTTCTTTGTCCAAATGTCTATTTTAATAAAATCTATAGATTGCTGAAGTAAAAAAATACTTTGAATTCCTTCATAATACAGAAGAATACAAATTAAATTGATTTCTGCGTCCCACACAACTCAGGTTCAATATGTACTACAACTTGCCAGGTACTGTGTTGGTTGATATGAGAGTTTCATTGTTAGAGTAGTGTAATTTCTAGTAGTAGATACATGTCAAGCCTAAGGATATTTAAGAGAACTTAATAAAATTTTCCATTTTCTGGGAAAAGTAACATCTACCAGACATACTGTTAACTTTTGGGGTTTTTTTGATGACATATTTCAACAGAAGAAATCAAGCCTAGAATATGAAGGTGACACAGCACTTAGGTAGCTAGTAAAACACAGGTAGATATTGCTTATCTTTTAATTATCTGAAGTGTTTTAAGCAATTGGTACAGTTTTCCTGAAGATAGTGTTTTGTCTTTCCCTAGTTAAGGATAAATGAGAACTTTGGATAAATTACGGATTTTAGAGGACTGCCTGGTCTTTTTCAAGTTTCATTTGCAACACTTGGTGGAGGATTAAAGTAATAGAATTAAATGGCCTCATTTAAATTTTGCAGTCACCTAAGAGATGGTAGACAGGTGTGAATAGAGAATTATCCATAAAGCATGAAAGTTATTCTAGCAGCTTTCTAATTTAACTTTCTTAATTTGGAAGATTTCTTTGAGACTTGAGCCTTTTGGTTAGTGTTGCGATGTCCTTTGATGGGCCGCAGTATGATGCTTGCTGTGAATAAATTCATCATGATGTTGAAGGCTTTTTTATATGCAGAGAGTTTTTTATATATATATATATATATATATATAAAAGATGCAATTCATTGCCTTTTCATAATGTATTTGCCATAAAGTAAATCTATTTGATATTGACATTTGATATTAAAGCATAGTGATACTTTTCATATGCAAGATACCCAGGTACCTGTAGGCAAGTTTCTTTTTATGGATACTGATACATGAGTGAGATGCTGTGAATGCTTTTCTTGGTCATAGCGTTTTTGAGAAGTCTGACATTAGACACCTAAATCCACACTCGGGCATCTACTAATACATAATGAGTTAAGTATTTTGCTGTAGCTGCAGAGAAATACTTAAGTACTGCTTTGTGTGCCTGGTTAAGAGTTATGTCTTTGGTGTGCAAGAATTCACATAGTATTTGAAAACTCTGAATTTATGTGTTTCTAAATGGAAACAGACTCAACAATTGGATATGGATTCTGATATTTACACTGATATTTAGGAGCCCCTAAAAAGCTATGTGTGAGTGTGGTTTTTTTTATGTCTTATAAATGTAGATCTGCTTCCAGAAATACAGCTCTGGGGCATCTTGTTAATTTACTAAATCCTAAGGGTACTTTGGTTTGCATAAATTTACTGCTGCTTTGATTTTATCTTAACTGTTTCTTAGTGAGGTCTTGCAGCTTGGGGAGTGACTCACTTGAAGGTAATACTTGCTGTGGTTACACAAGACAGTTGCTGTACCTTGAAAGAATATGGTTTTAATGGTTGTGTGTTGGTTATCATCATGATTGCCATGATTTTTTTCAGTCCTACTGTCTGTGTGTCTATGTAAAGAGAAACATGAGTGATAGTTTTCAGGGAATAACTCATGAATAGCTGAAATTCTGTGTCTTTACACTGTTTGAAGACCAGGAGCTGAAACTGACAAAGACATAAAATCCAGGCTAGTAAAAACAAGATACCCTTTTACAACTGTCTTGAAAAAAACCCAGAAATCTGGTGTTGCAAACACAGAGTTTAACACAAGAGTAAAACTTGTCTTAAAGTGAAACTTGGAGACTTCTCAAGGCCTTAGTGCCTGAATTGCAAGTCTTCAGTAATAGAAATGAGATAATTTGTGTTGTGCAAAACAGTGGACAAAGCGCTGTACAAAAGGTAATAGAGCTGTAGTCGTGTGCTCAAATAGTAGGACAGATATATAGATGAGTGTAGAGAAACAAAAAAAGCAGTATATAAAAGCAAGGACATGAAAATTCTCATGGCAAAAATATATCTTTAAAGCAGATACAGCTTTATGTAAACTATAAGTGTGATATAAAATCGACCAAAATGATGTGACTACAAGATAAAACAAATCTTCATTGGAGACTATTAGTGGTGTCCCTGTATTCCAAACCAGGTGGAAGGAAGGTGAAAAGCAAGATATGAAGAAATGCATTAATGTTATAATTACCTCTTACCTCATACTTTTGTACTTAGGGTTGTGTGGTCATATATCTCTGCACAGAAATAAAACTTTAGAGTTCACTTAGTAACAATGACCTTATACAACTGTTGCCCTGTACTTCAAGTCTTGTACTTGAATAAGAAGACAACAAAAGTGGATTCTAGTTTCTGCTCTAAGAGGGAGAAATGTGTAGGAATGATCATCTTGAATTGAGGATGTGAATAAGATCTGGAAAAAAAAAGTTTAGTGAAGATGAATGATGAATGATTACTTCATATCTCATAACATAGACATTGAGGAAACTGAAAGTGTTTTGCAAAGAATTAGCCTCTAGTCAGACTTTACATTATAGTTTTTGCAGTTTGATGTTGCTGCCCACAGGTTTGTACTATGTTCTATTTGTGGACTTCTAAAGATATCAGTTCTTCAGTGTATAATTTAATAATTGTAACACAGTTGAGAAATTCTGTTTGCTGTTCAAAATAGTTAAATTGGGGGGGGGCGGAGGGGAGGAACCCAAACCAACTCCTTTTAAAGTTTAGTCTATAGATTTCAGAAGGAAAGCCCTTCACCCACCCCCCTAACGGTTCATCTACTAGAAGGGAAAAATACAAGTTTGTCCAGGGAAGGAAAATTGCAGGAGGGAGGTGTGACCCGAGAAACACATTACTGCCAAATAACTGCTGCTGACAGGTGTTTGTCTGCAATTCACAAAATGTGTCTGGCCTCTTTGTATCACTATGGCATAGTTAGGCACAGCAATGGAGTAAATAAATAGCTGCAAATGGGTATAAAATAATTTTGTTTAGTGTGTGACCGATATATTTTTTTTTCTTTTCCTTAGATACAAGCACCCTTTAAGGACCAATGTACCCAATAGCTCATGGAAGAAAAAAATCAAATCAGGACATCCTTGGTTTCCAGGCTACCGAAGTATGGAACAAAAACTTTAGGAAGTGTTTTGCAACCTATGCCAAATGGGACTGCTGTTAGTTTAGCAGGGAACAACGGCAGCAATAACTTTGGCAAGCACAATGGCACCATTCGCATGTCTTCCTTTTCTTTCAACTGGAAAAAATCAAATAAATATCAACTTCATGATCAAAATGAGAGAGAGACCAACACTAAGCTTAATTGTAATGAAAAATTAATTGATTCTGAGAAGTGTTCTCAGTCTCAAGGAGCGTTGGGTAATGATGTGCTCAGGGTGGGTTTGAACAGTACTGCTTCAGTTACATCAAAAGTGGCGAAGCAAACCAATATGTTTGTATCTTCTACTGAGGAATTAAACCCAAAGTCTGTGCCTGGACTCTCTAGTTCAGCAAAATTTGCCAAAGGTACCCTGTCAGGAAGGACCTCATATTCTGGACTCAGTGCTCCAAAGTCACATTTAAATGGATTTTATGGAAGTAGGCCAGTGGTAGGTTTGCAGCGACCAAGAGCTAATTCTAGTGCCACAAGGACAAGTTCAGGAGAAAGCCTGGCACAATCTACAGACAACAGCAAGGCTTTTTCCTGTGAAAAAATGGTAAGATCACAAAGTTTTTCACATTCCATTCAGAATTCTTTCCTTCCCACTGCATCTTTAACCAGGTCACATTCCTTTAATAAAGCTGTGGATCTTACAAGGCCTTATCATAGTCAAAATGTAGCTGCCAGGACATCTCAGAGGTCAACTTTGTTGTCAAGAAATGCACGTCAGACGTTGGATGTACCCAATGGAAATGAACCTATGAAATACGGATTTAACAGGCCCTACTCTGGTACATCAGCTCCTTGTTCAAAGAAGCCCCCACTGTCAAATGGATCTGGATCAGCATCTTCTTTTGGATACAGATTAAGTCGTCCTTCTCTTTTGAAGCCCACCAGGCAGCGATTCACTGGAAATGTCATTGCGGATGACAGCAAAAATACAACTCCTGACATGCACATTGTGGAGAACTCTGAAATTGCAACAAATATTAATAGAGCGATTGAGAGAAACAGTATTCTAGAGGGCAACACTCAAAGAACAGAATCTGATGAGAGCCTGCATGAAAGTGTGGGAAAACATGGGTCAAAACTCATGTGTATGAGTGATGATGGAGATGAAATATCTATATCTTCTCTGTCATCCTCTGAAAAAAATGATTTGAGTGAAGACTTCAGTGATGATTTCATAGATATAGAAGACCAAAACAGAACTGTACAAATACCACAAAAGGAAAGCTGCCTTCAAGATTTAGAGCACGGGAGTAGAATGTCATTGGAGCCATTCACTTCTCTCAAGGACAGTGGAGGATCTTGCTGTAACGCTGATGACTGGCTTGATATAAATGTGTCCGGTAAGTACTTTATGTTTTGTTTGAAATTTTAGGTATGTAGTCGAAGTTCTCTAACAGTAATTAAGTTTTATGTAATTGCACATTGCTTATGGATTGTTTCAGAATGGAACTTGGCTCTCTGCTGGTCTATTTGTTTTCTTACAGTGACTTTCCCAAGTGTGACTTCAACAGCTCTTTTTCTTTGGAATAAGAATGATTGAGATCTCCTTTAACCACACGTGTAGTAGGTTGTGGGATTCCTCATGTCCTTACTTTGCCATTTATTAGTCTGAACTTTTGATTTTTTTTTTTTATAAGGAGAATGTCTCTTCCTCTGCTTGGTCCCTTCTGCTTCGATAGGCAGAGAATGACTGTAACTGCATCTACCGTGTGAGGTGTCTAATTTAATCAGTTAAATTACAAATAGGAACGTTACTGTTCTTTGTTTTTTCTTTGTATTATATTAATTCTTCAAAAATCAGTGGAAAAGACTGGTGATGCTGTTAACAGCCATGATTTCAGATATCTGATGGACTTACAACACGTGCTTATTTTGAGAGAAGTTACAGTTGAAAGAATGTATCCAAAGGATATGCTTTTGGACCCACCTTCTAGTACAGTAAAAAGATACATAACTCTAGAAAGCTGCATGAGCAAGTTCAGCTTGGGGCCACAAAGATGACAGAGTGGAGCATGTCCCTTGTCATGAAAGACTGAGGGAGCTGGGGCTCTTCACCTTGGAGAAGAGGAGTCTGAGGGCTGACCTCATAAATGTTTACAAATACATAAAGGGTGGGTGTCAGGAGGACGGAGCCAGGCTGTTTTCAGTGATGCCCAATGATAGGACATGGGGCAATGGGCACAAGCTGGAACATAAGAGGTTCCAAAAAAATATAAGGAAAAACTTCTTCCCTGTTCAGGTGAGCACTGGAACAGGCTGCCCAGATGGGTTGTGGAGTCTCCTTCTCTGGAGACATTCAAAAGCCATCTGGACGAGTTCCTGTGTGACCTACTCTAGGTGGTCCTGCTGTGGCAGGGGGCTTGGACTAGAATGATCTTTCGAGGTCCCTTCCAACCCTTAAGATTCTGTGGTTCTGTAAATGAGCAGTGTAAGAGATGAGCAAAGCTGTATGTTGGAAGGATACTTAATTGTAGCTACCATATCAACTTGAGCTTCTTCCCCCTCTAGGATGAGTGAACAATGCTGTAGAATGCTTTCAGGTATTTCTGTTACAGTACAATGTCATGTAAGCTAATACATCACTAATACACATCTTCATGTTAATTTTTTTGAACATAGGATCATTCTGGGAGTCTTAATTATTCCTGTTTTCTTTAAGCAGTGGATGACAGCAGTGAAAGCACAAAGCCTACTGCTGAGAATGTGGTTTCTTCGGAGATGAATTACAGAGCTGGATCTTCTTTTGAGCTTTCTCCATCAGACAGCTCTGATGGCACCTATATGTGGGATGAAGAAGGGTTGGAACCTATTGGAAGTGTCCATCCATGTGGAAGTTATGAATCTTCAGAAATGAACAGCATAGTATGTACTTATATGCATAATTTGCCTAATTATTGTAGTTTGAGTGTATTGTTTATTAAGTATATTGTAAAAAGAGAATCAGCGTGTTTTCTTGATAATTGTTTCCTTTTTCCTATAGTTTTTCTACCTTTTTGAAATTTCTTGTTTAGGAACTCTTATTTCTGGACAAGTGACCTTGATTAGGATGTTCATACACTTGATAAAAGGAAAAAATAGGTCCTTCCTTATGCAGTCTTGTGGTAGCACTCACAAGGAAGAAAGGAATTGATTTTCTGCTCTGTTTTTTGTCCTACCAATCTGTGAACTTAGTACTGAAAAGCAAGGAAATAGCTGTTGCCTACCTGGCATTTTCCTCGTCTTGTTTCTGTACTGTATATGTATAGGGCCCTTTTGAACTGAAGTTTAGTTTTGATTTCTCAGTATCTTCAAGCATAGAATCTTTAAGATAGAGACTTGACTGTAGCTTACTGTAGCAGGACTCTTTAAAATGTCTGAAATGTGATAAACAAGATGCATAACACCTGTTTTCTGATGTCTAAACTTGTAACTGATCTGCAAGAGACTTCATGAAGAATGGATGCAGAGTTGTTGCAGTGCTGTGACCCTCCAGCTGAGGTTGGGGAGGCAACCTTGAGATTTTGGTGGGCATGAGGAAAGCATTGTCTGTTTGTCCTTCATCGCTTCTCATTGTTCAAGTTCCTTTATCCAAACAGACTTTTGAATGAAGTAACTCATTTTTTATTAACCCAATACCAACAATCAGAATTTCTAACACACAGAATTTGGTGTAATCATTGTGTCATGCTTCATGTGTTTCAGATGTATTAGATACCGTTTCACCACTGCTAATTTAGTAATGTACATACTAGTTTGGGATTTGGATAGATTTCTGGCACCTGCCAATTTGTAGTTTTAGTAGGATTTCCTGCTGTAGCAGATAGGAGCAGAGACTTCTAAAACTTTGGTTATGGCTACGTGATTATGTTTTTATGTGTAGCCACATACAGATTCCATGTGTATTTTCAGCTGCTGTAAATACAGGTTAAAAAAGAAGACTGAAGGAGTTGAGAATAATTATTGGGATTAGTCAGCACATCAGATGTTTTGACTGCTGTCAGATATGTGATCAAATGATGCAGTTTCTATCCTCTAGTGTGGTGAGGGTAAAAGCAGTTAATATCTTTGTGTCAAAATTCAATTGCTAAGAGTTAGTTATAAGAATTTTGAGCGCTTGAGCTAATGTCAGCCTGACTGCCCCTTGGAATGAGTATTTCCAAGGACTTCTTCAAAGCAGACGGATTGTTCTGAGGTTTCCGTGGCATCAGGTTGGTGTGCGTAAAAGTCATGGAGCTGCAAAACAATTCTGATAATTAGATAATAGATAATAAGATTACTAGCTCTTAGTGTTTAGCACAAAATTCATATTTTCTTTCCACCCTGCTGTTGTGTTAGTCTTTAAAGCTGTGTCATATTTAATAACAAATACTAAATGCTTTTCCTAAACTTCTCTGTAGATGGCAGTGCAGCTCTTATTGGGTGGGCAGTCTTAGGTTAGAAGTGTTTTGACCATCTTTGAAAAGGCAACTTTTGTAGACTAGACTTCAGCTAGCTTTCTGGAATGGCAACTGGGATAGGAAGAAAACAGAAGGAGCTTGTTGGCTACTCAATCAGCTTATTTATTTATTTTTAAAAGCAAAGCAGATATCTCATATTCAATATGAATGCTTGTGCTATGGGTTTTTTTTTTCTGAAATAAATAAAGCCAATATTTTTAGTGTATAGAGAGTGAATATCAATGTAATTGCAAGGATATAGGATTGCAGAGTAACAGTTGAAATCTGGCTTGAAGAGACAGATGGGTTTTAGCTGCTTTGCTGGTAATTTAGTTGCTCTTGGGATGAAATCTCATTCTCATTGGAATGAATCTGTTCTGTCACTTATTGACATGTAGCCAGAATTTCAGCCAGAGTGTGAAATAGTTACATTTTGTTCTCCTTCGTAGGTAACTTTTGAAGTCCCTAATATGTCTTTTGTTTTTTTTTGTTTTTTTTTTTTTTTCCTTTTTGTGATTGAAAGTTGGGAAGGGGTAATTCTGAATTCATTTTTGAGACCGAGCAGAATGCTTTTGAAAGGTTCGAGATGCTTAGATATTCACAGAGCAATATGCTGAAATATGCTTTACTTACTGGAGAAAGAAAATAAGCTTGCTAAAATACCTTTGTTTAGTTCAGCCACTCATTTCTTACAGTGATTTAGGTTTTTGCAAGTAATGTTAATTACCTTTTTAAAGAATTCTTATGACTTTATAGTAAGCTTTAACTTGGAAGTTTGATTTGTCATAGGAGTAATTTGTTCTATGAATTCAGACTTCTACGCTTAGTTCTGTAAAGGGACATGTTCTAGGTACTGTCTTCTACCCATCTTGCTTTTAGTTGTCCATTCTCCTATGTAGGTTCATGCCAAAGGCATAATTCTTGTTCTTTGAGAAGCTGGACTTCTTAAAATGTGTACTGTTACAGCTGTAATAGAAATAAAAGTGTACACAAGCTTAAGATAATTTAAAAGTATGGAATACAACAGCTTGTTGAGATATATAAGGATTGCTTTTAAAGTAGAATCTGGCAAAGTTTTATGAAGTGAGTCCCTTAGAGCTTGCCATTTGAGATAAGATACCGCATCCAGTGTGTTTTGTGGTGGAACTATGTAATACTATGGTAGAAATGCTGAAATGATTTTGGAAACTGTACAATGCTAATTCCAAACAGGTGAATATTGAGTCTCCGTACTGTGCTAGAAGCACTATGTAACTGCCCTTGGAAGCATTTCAGAACAAAGTCGTAGTAAATTAAAATCAATGTTTCCAGGTTTCAATGCAATGTAAGTAGTACACAGAAAATGAGTTGAATTCTTAACAACATTTTTCACAAGAGCAGTAATAGATTTATCAAGGCATTCAGTACAGAGTATTCAGAAGGTCTTGTGCTTCATTTTTGTGCATTTAACAGGGTGTAGTGAAACTGTGTCTTGTTGTTACACAAACATTTGCTTTTCTGCTATAACTTTCTAAGAAGAGCTGCCTTGAAATGAGCACTTCTGAGAAGCGCTCAGAAGCAATTTCCCTCTAATGAGCTAGTTGAAATTTTTTCTTCTCTGCTTTTCATGTTTTAAGTGAAGCATCTTAAGATTTTAAGATGCTGAAGATAAATGTAAAAGTAAAAGAATTTCTTTTGAACCCTTTTGATGTAAAATCTGCATTTTCATATGAAAGAATATATGCCCAAGGAATTTTATTATTGAAACAAAAACTGTTACATTTATTTAGACTCTCGTAATATCTTCATATAAGTCATTAGTGAAACCTCTAGATTTCCAACATCTAAAGCTTCTTTTCTCACCACTCATTTACTTGCTTTTTTCTCTGCAAGTTGATTTCGAAGTAACCTATTAGTGAAGATTTTCCAGTCAGGAAACATTTGCATGCCATTCAGTCTTTCCTTTTTTTTTTCCAATAAAAGACAAAATCAGGATTTTTGTTCAGTGATAGATTGAGTCTACTTGCTATTGATACAGAAAATAGTTCATTGATTTCTGAGTAAAGATAGACAGCTGCTGAACTGCCACAATGGGTGACTTGAGTCTTAAAAAATCTTATCCATTGTTCCAAAAATAAACAAATGAATTAAAACCAGATAGTAATACTTGTTTTTATCATCATTATGAATTGTTACTGTTATATTTGTGGTACAGCAAAAAATCAGTAAAGATTCTTCTTCAAGCAAAGGATGGCATTAGAAAAAAACAGGCAAGAGATATAGACTGTATTGAGGTTAACACTAATTGTATTTCCATCTTTTGTTACTGTCTAACAAATTGCTAAGGTAAATTAATTGCATAGTGTGTCATTATGATGCTTCCTTGGAGGAGCTGGTGTGCTTCAGTTGGACATTTCCTTAAAAAGAGTCTTAATTTGTTCTGTGCCCAAAACCAACAAGATGGTTACCATTCTGACCTGAATTCATCGACATTAATAAATACATAATTAAGGTGTTACTACAACATTTTTTTTTGCAAAGCAATTAGTGGTCACTGTACCAAGTTACACCACTAGATGCCCAGCCCAGTGCCTTAGTAGACTGAGTTTGAAAGGAAGATCATGTTATTCTTGTGGCATAACAATATTTAATTAAGAGTAATGCTTTAGTCTTGAGGAATCTTGACATACCTATATTACAGTAATTTGGATTTTGAAGTAGCTGGTTCTTTTTTGGTGCCTGAAGATGCCGGCTAACAAGCCTTTCAGACTACAGACATCTTCGTCTTTCTCGCTGCTGCTAAGTTTATCTGGCCACTGTTGTGACATAACTGGACCATAGACAAGGAAACTGGGCAATCTTTCCCTATAGGTTTGTGAATCAATATTAGAATTGATTAGTATGTCAGAGCGAAGTACAAGCTTGTGTCAGCATGTTCTGTTATTAGTCTTGCTCAGCCATTCTTAGGATGGAGGTTGCTGGCAAATGGCTTTCCTGCTCATTGCAGAGAAGGGAAATAGCATTAAAGCAGAGACTCTGACTTCAGAGGTACTACCTTGAGAGTGAGAACAGCCACTGTCTGCCCTCCTACCACTGCTCTAGTCTTCAACTTCAATCTCAGCAACGGGAGGTAGTGAGACTGAATGACTTAATGAGATGGCGTTTCTGTCTGTCTTCTGTGATATACATGTCCCTGCTGTCAAATATTATTAAGAGGTTATATGACTATATTACAGTGCACAAACCTCTTGTGATGTTTGGTTTGAAAGGCATGATGTTTTGTGAACAAGCTTTAACGGCAAATTACCTTTTTCCCTTGGGAATAGGAAAGCATAGATGTCTTGAGCTGCTTGATTCAGAACTTTTACAGTAAATCTTATGCAATTTTGACTGGTAAAATCAAGTAAAGCAACTCCATGTGTACTCCGGTGTTTCATCAGTGGTAGCTATTAATCATAGAATGATTAATGATGGGATGAATGGTGGGGTTGTAAGGGACCTCTAGAGATCATCTAGTCCAACCCCCCTGCAGAAGCAGCTTCATGTAGATCAGGTCACATAGGAACATGTTGAGGCATTAATGAAAGCTTTGAGTTTTTATATTGGAGAGAGAGTAGCAGATCACTTCTACAAAAGTGTAAGTAAGTTACAGGATGCTTTCTCTGTTGTTAGCAGCTCCTTTAGAGATGGTTCAAAATGAAATTACTCAAAAATAGTTAGGGGGGAGATAATTGAGAATTGCTTTATTTGCTGTTACAAATAAGTATGATAAGATGACTGTATAGAAAAACCTGAACACGTGAGTGCTGTGTAACAAGACATATTTGGATTGTCCCAAATGTCTGTCTAGGGTATAATTAAAACTTGTTGCACAGAGAAAACTTGATTGATCTCTTTGCAGTTGATCTGCCTTGTCCATGCTATTCCTCTAAATTTTGAGTTTACAGTTTGGTTCCTTTCTCAGCTGGGAATTCTTTTAAGCTTCTGTGTTCCTTTCAGCTAAACCTCACACTATTGGTCCAAGTGTATGTTAGTGGAGTAAGAACCATTCACTAGGAGTATCTGTAGCAATTACATACTGCTTGAGAGCATAAAATGCTGTTATTGTAGGTGCTGTTACTGTAAAAGGGATGTTGTAATTCTGATATCAGCAGACCTTTCCTGAAAACAGACTGGAAGCAATGAGTAGGAAGGAGTGTTTTTTGTCAGCCTCTGCTACTTTTGTGTTACTGTTTATGCTTACTACTTGTGGTTTTCTAGGATTGTGCTTGGTAAAATAGAAACTTTCTACTTGCAAACATTTGCTTTGTTAAAAAAAAATAGAAATTATTCATTAGTTTTGCTGGAATGCTGCAGAAAGATGGTAAAAATGCTTCCCACTGACCTGTTCAGTTTTTTTTTGCAGGCTTATTACCTGAGGCTAGATGGCAGTCCCCTGAAAGCTTTTGGTGACTGTGGGATTTAACTTGTGCTGTGTGCTAGGCAAGTGCGGTTGCTTATGAATTGGTTAAGTCTCAGCAGAATGGTTACTACTTCTGGCTTTCTTCTTTTTAAATGATTTCAAGAAGAGTAGACCTTTATTTAAGATGTATTTATTTAATATTGTCTCAAGTAGTTAAAATGTCTTGAATTTTCAGAACGAAGTTCTTGCATTTGTTGTCACAGCAACCTTCTGTTACAGAGCAGAAAGCGATGAAATACTTGCTTGGAAATTAGACTCCATTGTCTTCAATGTTTTGCAATGTGTAGAGCATTTAAAATAGCTCCCTTCCTCTTCTGTTGTTGGTGTCCTGCAGTGTCCTATCCTTTCTCTTTTTTTTATGTTTTCTTTCTTTGTTCTTCTGTCTTTATTTACATTGGATTTTTCTCTTCCGCCCTATAGTATTTGCCTTCCTGTGTCTTTAGTTTGTGTCTCTGTTTTCTGCCTTCACTTAACAGTTCATTTCAGTTCCTCTTTAACGTTACTTTTTTTGGAGACATGTATTGAGTTCTTATTTCTTCATCTCTTCTCTGTCTCTATCTAGAGTGTTGTCAAATGCTGAAAACAGCATTGACAAAGATCCTGGAAGCCTCCTTCCTCTACTGTCAGCCTTGAATTGTGTTCGACTTTTGCAAGTGTCCTTTAGCTGCCCTCCAGATGACTGATTTACCCAGTCTGTTTAATGTTTGTTTTTAAAAGCAACTTCCTTTTTTCATTCTTCAAATACCTGAAATGATACTTTGTTACTTTCTGTACCACTCAAATTCTTCCCTTGAGGTTTGTTGGGATAGATTCTTCTGTAAATCTGTCCCTTTACTCATGCTTATTTTCTGCTTGTTGAACTTTGGTCTTATTTCATCCTTTTTTTTTTTTGTGTATCATTTTTATAGAAAATAAAAAATCTCACATTTTTAGCATCTCTACAGAAGAGATGCAGCATGTGCAACAGCTTAGAAAATGAGTCTGGAAAGGTCTTGTGGAAAGCTGCTAATATTTCTGAGCATAAAGCACATCTAGGTTTTATTTGCAAAAGCCCATTTGAAATATACTACAAGTATATTGTTTTAAAGATGAGACTTGTAATACACTTTGACACTAAGGAAACAAAGATTGCTGTACAAGTTCTTCTCATTCTATATATTAAAAGCTAATAATATAATCATTATTTTCATTTTGTTTTTCTCCTGACATTATGCAAACTCTCTACCTTGATCTGTTATTTCAGTCAGGTGAATGAACTCTTGTTACACTATAAAAAGCAGTTTGTTTTGGAAGTACAACAACATGTTGGTTGCAGTGTTCAAACATCACACCAGAAACATCCAGAACGGAGATCTTAAAAATTGCAAGGATATGACTATTAATGAAAAAGTCACAGTACATTTCATCTAGGATGCTCTGATACCCTAGCTTTTTCATGTTGGCTGCAGATCATACAAAGAGAATTTATATGAATAACTGATATAAAGGTTTAAAATAGTGTCCTTTACATTAGTGCAGGAGTTTTTTGTGGATATTTCTGCTATACTGGCAGGATTATTGGTGATTAAAAGAGAGATTGTTGGATGTAATAAAAATACAGTCTAAGAAAAGGTCTTGGATTATTAAAAAAAAAAAAAAATTCCAGTGTATATTTTTATGTATGAGAAATTTTCCCATTTTCCAGTGATGCTTTTTTGTCAACAAAAATTCAGTTTGTGAAGGAACAGTTGCAAAAGCTGTGGTTCTTCTCAGATGTTTTGAGTTCCTGACCTTCTGATACATCACAGCCAAATCCTCCAGGTTAGACAAAACAAAAGTGTGTAAGGCAGGTTCAGTTTGAGAATAGGTATTTTGTGGTGTTTTAAGATCTGCTCAAGTTTATCTTCACAAAAACTAGTTTGAAAGCTGTTGGTTTTGAGGTGTTTTACTGTTCAGAACTAGTGTTCTATGCATCAGTTTCTTTTGGATATTTGTGTAATTTTCCTACTTTCCAGTTAAATCCTGGAAGCTGGGTATCTTGTAGGTGGTTTCCTATTCAGCTCCAGCTTTGCCCACTTCATGTAGCCACAGGAGTTTACTGTGCAGTTGGACTGTTGAGACGTGTCAAGGCCTGTATTGTGAGATCTTTCTTAACTTTGGAAATAATCAAGTAGAATAAGCTTTGCTTACTTTACTTTTTAAGACTACTGGACTTGAAGAAATTTTTGTCAGAAGGTACAATGTCTGTTCAGTTCTCACAGAAATATTTTTGTGAATAACATGATCTCAAAAAAAATGCTTTGCCTGTATTCCTCTGTCTTTTTTCATTTCCTCATGCAGTGTGAGTGTTCCCTGCTGTTGGATTTCTCAACTTGGTCCCTGTAGTGGTAGTTGCAGCTCAGCTGTTTCCTACCTAATGCCTTTGATGTTCAGTTGCAGTAAGAGAATGAAGCACTACTACCTGTGTTCAAAACCTTTCTGGAGGGAGTGCTTGGGGACAGCACTGTAGTTTACCTTGGGATTTTGCAGTCTTAAACTTCATTCTAGGTTGTACTGTTTTAAAAATCTAGTGCTAAATCAGCCTTGTGAAGTTACATGCCCCTTTCAATATGCATTCTTTTCAACTACACAAATGAAGTAGGGTTTTTTGCCTCCTGTAACTTCTAACAATTGCTGAAACATATAATATTCTGCACTTTTGAAGAACTTATTTCCTGTCCTGTTTGAACTCGTTGTCCAGAGAGGTTTCGTGATAATTACTCTTAAGCATGTGTTGTTAATATTACTGCTGTGTAATTCAGTTCATTATACAGTAGTAAGAATAACAACACAGGTATGTAAATACAGGTTTTTATATGTACTAATGTTGATGAAACCTGTGCTTTATCTTGTACCTGTTTCAAGATGGCATTGTTGACACATACTTCTATGTTATGTTTCCCAAGTAGATAGCCTTGGGAAATACTCTGAGTGAATTCATGTATGGTCCAGCTATTGCAGAGACTTCATATTTGCAGTTGTGTTCTTCTAGCATGGAGTTGCCTCAATGTGGTGTAGCAATGTGTAATTAGGGAAGCATAATGAAATGTGCTGTTGACAGAGAAGTATGTTTGGTATCTCAAAGGCTGGCCTTCTGGCATCATTAGATGACTTCTTAAGTTCTGATAAAGGACAAAAGTGACTTATCTGGGTTTATCAATTACTCTGACATAGTATGTGTTTGCGTTGTTCTTTTTTTAAATGCTTTTGTGCAGCAATTGCAAATGTTTTCAGCTTACATGTTTATGGCTGCTGTTTGTAATTCATCTGTCATGCTCATTGAGGTTCTTGCATTAGAAGAAATTAATGCTTGTTCAGAGTAATTTGGAAGATCAAAGCATGGCATAGAAATGATTTATCAACTGACAATCCAAAGCCCAAAGTTGCCTCTCAAACACACCTACATCTTGCAGAATTGCTTAAAAAAATACATGTTAGTTAAAATTCTTATAGTTCCTGGAAAAAATTTTATTTATGGGAACAAAAAGAAAAAAGTATATGCAGGCAATTTGTTCTCCCAAATATTAAATCTACATTTCCTTTAAATAGCTTCTATTTCTCTGTGAGACCTTTTTGTATTAGGTTTTGTAGTTATTTACAATGCCCTGATATGTAGGTTTTTGTTTTTTCCTGGAATAAAACACTGTTTATAAACAAAATAATCCAGATAGGACTTGGAAATATAACGAAAGCAGGTAGTTCTGTCTTAAATGTTGCACCTTTCCTTTATATAGCTCATTTTTACTAAGTACATGTTAACTATTTTCATGTCATACGCTCTTCTAAGTCAATAAATAACTTCCCCTGCAGGAATGCGGAATGCTTAATGTTCTGTGTCATGAAAAAAAGTCATCTTAAAAACTTACTTTCCACCATTTGTGATTAAAATACAGTAGCCTTCTGTGAACACCATAGGAAGACTGCAGAAAAACAGAGCAACAATTTAGACAAATGCCTATTAGTGTTCCTTTAAACTATATGTTTCTGGCACAGCAAATCTAACAAATGGATAGCTTTCCAAGTTTTGTGGTATATTGATTGTGTACAAGTATTTAGTTAAATGTTTGATGTTCACTTCAGTATCTGCTGAGGAATAATTAGTAAAACACATTTTACTTAATATTTAGTAAATTTTTCAATATTAGGCCCATGCATCATCTTCACAGATAGCTGTTAAACCTAGGAAAAATCTGTGCTCTGCTCACAGAAGAGACACGTGAAGTGCTCTTTTCTGATCTAGGGCCTTAAAGCTATAGCATTTATTGTGGGATATGGGAAAATAAGACCTCAGGAGTGAGGGCTGTATAAGCGTGAACAGGTTCCTCAGCCCTACTTTGTGTTATAATCATTTAGTGTTATTCAAAGAAAGCTGAACTTACTAACATAGTAAAATAGAGCCAGGATTCTATGATGAAGTACAGCACTTTGTTACCTGATGTGATTTTTCAGTAGTGTGGTGCTCACCGCCTCAAACTGCCCAGTAAGTTGAATATTTGTGTAGCCGTGACCTCTAGAGTTGGAATACTGTTGGTATTCTTAAAGGAAGTGGAGTCAATTTCTGTCTTTTAAACACTATATTGACTCCCCACATTACAGTACTTGTTCTGCAATATACCTGATTGACTATATACAATATGTATAATTTCATTTAGTATTAACACTTTATTGCATTTTTCTTTTACCACTAGCACACTCATATAATATGACAGTTTGTTAGTCCCCTTAGAAACACATGAACCACAGTCTTAAAGACAAAAGGCAGCAGAACTTAGTGCTGATAGTATCATATTTTGAATTTTGTTGGCCTGATGAGACAAGGTGACATCAGTTCCCTCTTCTTCTTTTCAATGAAACTGATACAATATGATATGAGAGCTATAATGGAGTGCCTTAAGATCTCAAAGCTAGTTTTGGTTTCTGGGCAAAGTATTTTATTTGGAAAATGCATCCAACTAGGGGGAAGGCTGGATATTAATGAAGAGAAAAAATGTTTGGATTATTTCATAGGCATCAGGCAGAAAAGTGTTTTAATCCATCTTTGTTTCATCTGGCACTCTTATTGTATCTTATTACTGGAAGTGTAATGGTAGTTTTTTTATGTATGTTCTCAACTAAGTTTGATATTGGTCTTTAAAGGGAGGAGGCTGCCGATAACATACAGTATGTGTACAATACGAATGTAGTGAAGCTTTGAAATAAACTTTTTATGACAGTAGGGTATGTGAAACATCATGAAAGCATCTGTACCTTACATTTTCTTTCTTGCAGGATATCTTGAATAATCTTGATTCGTGTGACCTTGAAGATGATGATCTCATGCTTGATGTGGACCTGCCTGAAGACCCACCTCATGACAAAGGTTAGTAGATAAGCCAAGCAATCTTATTGAGTAACAGCATTATGTGTTTGAGAGAACTGATGCCATTGAGTTGCGGTGTTCTGACTTCTGCTTGAATAAGCCAATGCACACTTCAAATAGTTTTTTCTTTAAGTAACAACTTTCCTAAAGTGTAGGAATTTTAATGTTTCTCTAGAGTACAACTTTTACATCTGAAGAATTCGAAAGTTAGCAATGTACAGTCTTTTATAAAAAGGTGACCTTGTTGCATGCTGTTGATGTCTTTAAATTATTTTAATAGAATAAATATAAATATATTTCTAGCCTTTAAAAACTGAAGGTTTAACTTCAGTCTCATGCTTCAGCTGTTTTTGAAAGTGTTGGAACAGTATTTTTTCAGCTTTGGTGAATGACAATGTAATTATTTTGGAGGTAATTATCTGTTTTTTTTCTACAAAATTGCAATGTTTTCTAATATATTTTATACAGTTCAGGGTAATGGAAGCTTTAAGTGTTAAGTGTGTTTTCAAGATGTCTTTTATGCACTCTTTCATTGGTGGGGATGCTAGCAAACTTATCACAGGGAAGACTTAGGTACTTAGGTACCACTACAATAACATATCTAGCCTAGAATTAACTAGGCAAGACAAGTTTTCAGTACATTTCCTCAAATCCTGCCCTGGAAAGGTTGAGCCATCTGTGTTTGATGATTCCCGAACTACTCATTACAATTGTCGTGGTCATGTGAATATGATATTAACTTGACCTCTAAGTTCAAGGGAGGCTAACGTATCTTCAAATTAACAGAAACACTGAATGTGGAGCACTGTAATGCCTTAGTGTGTACAAACAGGCACTGAAAATCCCACACTGTCATTATTTCTGTACTGTTCAGCTGCCTACTGAAGCTTTGTAAAACTCAGGTTTTTTGACAATACCTTTGAGTTCTTTGGGAGTTGATGACTACATGTATGTTAGATGTGAAACCAAATTAACAATAAGTAGTTAGTCTTCCATCTCCTGCAAAGGTGGCACATCATGTTTGAACAATTTGCACGTATGAAGGGCACTACTTCATCTTTTAAGTCTTGGAAGAAGTTTTCCTAAATACTTGTGTGAACAGCACTTATTGACAACAGTGCTAGTACTACTTTTCAGCCATGATTTAATTTCAAAGAATGAATAAAAATCTAAGCCTAGGGGATAATGTTTCAATAAGGAGAATTCTGATTCTGTTGGGGAAAACAAAGAAGCAATAATAAAGGATAGGTGAACTTCTCGTAAGTTTCCTTGTTTCTGAAACATACACTCTATCTGCACCTGTAATTCACTTCAAATTATTAATATACAAACTTTTAAATACTTGTATTTTAAAGGTGAATGCACACCACAAAAACCCGAAAGTTAATGTTTACCGTTTAATATAGACATAAATGAAATACGATTTTGCATTCACAGGTTCCTTAATTGCATCAGTATAATAAAGCTAGTCACATTTCTGCATCAATAATGTTTATGTAGCATTCGTAGTCAGAAGACATATTCCAATTTGCTGTAAAAGCTGTTGATTCAGGTGAAAAAAATTAATTTGAGATGAATATTAGCTAATTACTGTTATTTTTGTCTTTTTAAGAAGTTTTGGTTTAGTATAAAATCAGTTTGGCATAAACTGGATGTGTTTTGCTATAATTGCTGCTTACCTTGAAATCACTGGATTTTTAGCAAAGAGGATCTGAAAAAAGAATTCAAAAGCCATCTCCAGGCTTTCCCTTAAGTAAATGTGACCAGCTGAAAAAGTGACATTTCTTTGTTAATGTTCATGTGTCTTCACTCTGTGTCTCGATGAAATTTGCTAAAGCTGAAAACCATCATAATAAAATTACTTAGAAACTTTTTGAGGGTTTATTTTGAATAGATCGACTTATATTTAGATGTGTTATGAAGAACACATAAATACATTTAGAAGCATGTAGAAGAATGCTTCTAAAGGGAAATAAATCTTCTTTAAGTGAACAAATTTATTTTCTTACCTGACTTTTGTTTATCAAACAAGGTGATAAATTTAATTGTGGATATGACTATTTGTTAAAATAATATTTACCAGCACTTTTCCAATGTTCTGTTTATGATTATGTATGACTTCACTGACGTCGGTCTCTTAAGACTCTGCAAATCCTCAGAAACTCTCCTTGTTTCACTTTGGAGTCTGGGATGCTGCTTGGACGCTATTTATAGAAACAGTTCTAGCTCAACAAGTATGCAGTGAGCGAGGATGGCAGTTTTAAATCACAGGGTAAAACTGGGCTCACTTCCCAACAACACGCAGGCTGGGAACTAAGCAGGAAGGAAGGCCTGTTTATGAGCGTCTTAATGCGCAACTATGTCTGAGTAGGCAGCCGAGTAAAACAGTGTTCTCTTGTGTAGAGTTATTCTCCTAGCAAAGGACTGACTATGTGAGGAAAAACTCCTTGGGTAAGTGAAGGGAAAAGTGCGATGGCAGAGAGGCAGTTTATGACTTATTTTTGCTGTGTCTGACTATACAGAATAACAAATGTTTTGGCTTTGTTTCTGGTGGTTTACAAGTTGTTGCCAAATAGAGCTTTTGTTCTCTTAAGTTTGTGGTATCTGCTTTGCAGAAGTTAGTGATTTAAAGAGATTGTTTTGTTCTAAATCATGCTTATCTTCAAGGTAAATGAAGATTAAATATCTCTCAAGTTGAAAACCAAACAAGATGAATAGGATGAGATATGTATGTGCTTTAAATAGTAAAACTGTTCTGGTTTGGAATTAACTACTGTCCCTTTTCTAAAATGTTGTGTTTCTGTGCTTGTGTGTTCTTCGAACTTTTTAAAGGCCTGAAGATATTGTCAGGAAGGAGGACAGGGAAAGGTTACTCTTGGATTTTTTTTCTGCACTTCCTTATAGCTCTGCCTCCTCCAAATGGTTTTCTGCTTACTGGCAGTATGGTTAAGGCTGAATTCTGTGGGTTCTGCTAGAGGTTACTCTTACAAGAAGATGAAGTTTGTGTACTAGTAAAAATGTGGCATCATTACAGAAGTCTGCTTGACAGTTTTGAAATGCATACTTCTTTGAATGAGTCAAAAACCCACAGATTTTAACATAACAAGAAATATTTTTAGAAGGTCTTAGTAGCACACTTTGTGATTTCTTTTTTCTTTTATGCTCTCTATAGAGGAATGTGAAAATATGAGCCGTTATGAGAGACAAGACAGAAATGCTAGGCAACATCAGGAAGGATTCTGGAAAAGAGCACCACAACAGCGGTGGAATACACAAGATCACTATCATCTTGGCCATACTGATCACTATATTCATGGTAAAAATGATTTGAACAGGTAAAGGCCTTCTCTTTTTTTTTTTCCCCCAAACAATTAAGATACTATGATGAGAAATCTCTTTTGACACTAAAGATTTCCAAATAATACTGAGTACAAGACATTTTCAGAATATTTCTATGTCTATAAATAGCATGTTTGAGTAGGAGCATCACTGATATTTGTAACAATTTCTCTTCAAAACTTTTATTACTGGCATGTTTTGTAATCCAAATATTTGTTACTTGTGTTTGTATGAGACTACAAGTCTTGTTTAGATTTTGTGTTCCATGGAATAATATTACACATTTATTCTTTGCATTTTGTAAGTTTGCACAGCTTTTTACTTAGTAATTTGCTTTGAAATTAAACATGATTCCATAGTTCTAGGCTAGCTTGAATGACAGTTCATAGAAATCCTGATGAGTAAACAAGTGTTACAGTACTGTACTTGTTAGTCTGCAAGGGGCTTATGCAAATGGGAAGGAAAGCCCAGCATTTAAGTGAAATGGCTTTGTCACATTCCAATAGATTTAACTTCTGTAGTGTGTCACGGTGTGTGAATATAGTCCAAAACTCCTTTTTACTAAATACTGTCTAGCTCTAGTTGTTTGACATCAGTGTGCTTCCATTTTTTTTATTTTTTTTTAGGGGATCAAACTACTTGGAGTCTCCTATTGGTCACTTGGAAAACTATGGAACACCGAATTTTTACCAGGGTCCTAGACAGCTGGTGGGCTTACCAGACAATACTGTGATGCTTGATGAAATGACCCTTCGACATATGGTCCAAGACTGCACAGCTGTAAAAACTCAGTTACTGAAGTTGAAAAGGTTACTGCACCAGGTGAGCTGTTTAAATGGAACAAAAGCAGTGGAGTACACCAGACTGAGCCTAGATGGGCTAATGTACTGTTTGGCCTTATTAGGTTATTGTGGTTTCCTTCATATATTCAATAAAGTGTGCACTTTTTACTACTGTTGAAAACAGTGCTTTTTTCTGCTGTTTCAGCACTTCACTGACTGCAAAACAATATGAAATACTGTTATTCTACTTCTCTGAGGAAATATCGCTGAATTTAAAAATCTGTGAATATGAAGGCAAACTTTAATAAGTCCCTAAAAAGCTGGGAGTAAAAAAAAAAAAGTTTAAAAGCCCATTAAAATCGATCCTATGCATCAAACTTGAATTCAGCAAATCAATGCTAATAGCTTTTTCTTAAGCCTTTATTTTCCTTATTCTTTTCAGCTTTGCTGTGTGTATTGACTAGAAGCTTAGCAAATCCTCCTTGGTCATCTGTATTGGAAGTGCTCAAATTTAACCTTTCTCATGTATGAAATCACAGAATGGTTATAAGCTTTTAAGGCGCTTTTTCATTTCACCTCAAGAATCGGCAGATTTTGGTAGTCAGTGAACTGCTGGATGACTTGGCAGAAGTATAGCATTTCAGCTACAAAAATTCTTTTGCTAACTTAAAGTTCAAGAGACTTTCTTTGGAGGCATGTACATATTAGGACTGAGAAGTCCTCTTTAATACTGGACTTGCTGATGTTCTTTTCTAACAGGATAATGTAATGGAAATAAGTTTGTGCCCTACAGGTAAGACACTAAACCAAAACACAACAAAACAAAATGCAAATCAACCTTGAGGCTAATTCAAGGGTGTGACTATACCTTTTAGAAATGTAAACATTTGCTTCCTGTGGTTACTGAGAGTGCTTGAGAAGATTTTCCACTGACAAAATCAGAAGCACAATTGTAACAAAAATAATTTAGTGTTAGAGAGGGAAGAGGTTCTTGGAACGTACCTACTGACTAGTGGACTGCATAGACTTCACTCTCCAATAGCCTCTTATAATACACAAATCTGGGTTTATAATACCCAGACTTTTCTGAAAGGTTACAGAACACAAATTGTACTTCAAATAGCTCAGATTAAGTTTGTTTTTTCAATTACAGAAAAAAAAAACTACTCTTAATATATATGTTCTTCAAAATTTGCCACTTCCCTTGCCAAAAACTTCATGTTTTCCCCCTCCCTCCCTGTAATAGTGAGTTACGTAATAAAACTTCAAACTTTGTTAAGCATATTTCTCTATATCTTCCTGACCTAACTGCCTCTTATTTTTGACTCTGTTCCTGAAAATCATCCCCGGACTTCTGCCTGTTTATTCTGTTCTGTGTATTGTTTGGCCTTTTAATCAAACAATATGATTAATGACTTAAAGCAAATTAACCTGCTGCAGAAGGGAACCCTTGAANAAACCTACTCTTAATATATATGTTCTTCAAAATTTGCCACTTCCCTTGCCAAAAACTTCATGTTTTCCCCCTCCCTCCCTGTAATAGTGAGTTACGTAATAAAACTTCAAACTTTGTTAAGCATATTTCTCTATATCTTCCTGACCTAACTGCCTCTTATTTTTGACTCTGTTCCTGAAAATCATCCCCGGACTTCTGCCTGTTTATTCTGTTCTGTGTATTGTTTGGCCTTTTAATCAAACAATATGATTAATGACTTAAAGCAAATTAACCTGCTGCAGAAGGGAACCCTTGAAAAACTTCTATGAAGTATTTTAAAAACCTCTTCTGAAAATAACTGAGTAAAAAAATTGCAGTTCTTTTCTTATTGTAAACAACAGAAGTATAATTTTGGAAACAATTACATAGCTTTCGGAGTCAGAACAATGAACTAGGAGTTGATGTCTGCCTGGGTCATATAACTGGCATCTTCTTACAAAAATGTGAAAAAACAAGATGCAAAGTCAGCTCCTTTCAAATACTTGCTTTATTGTAGGAAACAAAGCTACTTATTTTTCCAAGCAGAACTGGAACATAACACCAAACCCATGCTTCATTTGTATTTGCTTCATTTGTATTATACATGTGTGTGTGTGTTACTTTTTTCCAGTTACGACTTTTAGCAACGTTATTTAGTTTGAATTGGTAGAAACAGAGCTGTAGTCAGGTTTCAGGCATGAGGTCTCACAGGAACAGTTACAGTGAGATAGTAAGATACGGTAATTAAATTCACTTTTATACAGTTATCTAATCAACTGTAGTGTGGCTTACTTGTAGAACATAGTGTGTAATGAATATTTACCTAGCAGATTCCTAGAGAGGCTTAATGTGCCATACTAGATTCATTGCTGTGACTGTAACTTGTATAACCATATATGAATTACCTTGAATATTACTAGCAACGTAGCTGCAACAGCATGGATTTGGTGTTGTGTTCCAGTTCTGCCTGGAAAAATAAGTAGCTATTGAGTGGTGTAGCGTCTTCTGAACTCCCTGTGACCAAGATAATGCCAGCAGTACACCTACTGACTACTTACTCCTCATGTACTGCCATGATTTTTTACCTTCAAACGGTGAAAACAGGAACAGGAGTTTATCTCAATCAGATGTGGGGTTTTTTAACATTTTCATGATGGTAAAAAATTTGTTTGAATCCTATTATATTAGCTTATGTAGAGAGAGAAAGTGCATTCTTCTTGCATTAAATGCAGTTGTAATTATTTACAGGGAGATGTTGAACTACTGTTGAATTTTCTTGCTTAGTTGGAGCAAGTTGGAGTTGTACTGTGAGAAAATAATGTTTTGGAAGTCTAACTCTAGTAATTTTTGACACCTAAATTCTAATGCCTCTTAAACATTGACTAAGATACTAATTCGCATATTTAAGATCAAAAAACTTACTTGCTATTAAAGTTATTCCTTCTTTCTCCTCTTCATTTTCTTAAACTTGCTGCTCTAGGTAAAGGCTACAGAGCTAATATGTTAGAAATGATCAATGAAATAAGAATTATACTGTTTCTGATGCCCTGGAGCCTTTAATCTAGACAAAGAGTCACCATCCTCTGCTGTAACTTCCTCTCAAGACTGTCAGCAATTATTTGAAACAACCCTCTCATCTCAGATAAGCATTTACTGACATTTGAAGGAGGGCTGAAATGCGAGATCTGTGAAACCTATTTTTTTTTTTTTTTGTCTCCTGGGAGAGGCAAGTTTTATAAAAAGTTTTCTTTCCAACATAGTTTTCATGACTGGAAAAGACATTCTATTCTTCAAGCACAAATCATCCTTGTAAGCTATGAGGTATGATTAGTCCATTTTTATGAAGAGGTATGAATGAAAAAAAAAAAATGAGTTCTATAGTGCAAAATTGTTAAAGACAGCAATAATTTTTCATGAAATTAGTTTAGTAAAGCCACTTGTGTACCTTTGAAGTATGTATTCATTGGATTATGTTCTTTCATCTGGTGACATCTGAAAGATGTATTTGTTCTAAGAAACTTGAAGGCAACAAAGATGGAAATACAGAACACGATGCAAAGAAACTTTTATAAATTGCACCTACTTGTTATTTTTTTTCCTAGCCAAATAGTTT
>WBNH01004522.1:0-18890 GCA_013401255.1 Urocolius indicus
TCTTCCTTCCGTCGGCGACAAAATAGTCTCTAAGTGATAACTAAAAACTATAGAAGGAAATTTTGGAACTTCTGAGTAAGTATCAAGTGATTGGTTTGGTTTTTTTTAATATGCTATGGCCCAACTTTAAGTGTAGGCATACTTTAATAGAGTAATTGATTCCTCAATTATTTTACTTCTTTAATATAAACTTCTTTATTATACTAAGTATAAATTGTTTAAGTAACAATAATAATTCTAAAAGGCCTCCAAAGAGTTTGAATAAGGAGTTGCTTGTTCTTATCAGTTCAGATATGAGCTTTAAAAAAAGATAAAGCAACAAAGTTCTCTGAGTGATGTGTGAACTTTCTAAAAATCAGTCATTTGTTAGTAGCTGTATAATAAAAACCAAAAAACTGGAAGGAATTAGAGATATTTTACCAAAGAATGCTGCAATTACTGCTTTTCTGAGTGAAAAAAAATTTTGAGAAGGGGACTTAGTACAACAGTGGTTGTGTGCTTTTGAATAGATGCTAGAGAGGACTGCATCTAATTTTATATCAATGCATTGTGTATGAAAAAGAGACATAATATGAAAACCTGAATATCAAAAGTTACTATCTTTTAATTTACTACAGTTTAAGACTTCTTTTTCAAATAACATTCTTGCTTGTTTTTTTTCCAAAAATAATTATATGTATCATCCAGATTCATCTAAAGGACATATAAAAAGCAAAAATGAGATAAGTCACTACTGCTTTCTTTTCATGTCTAATAGAAAAAAAGGGATGCCCCATCCTCTTGATATACACCTTTTAAATATTTTTAAGTATTAATGAGGTCCCCCCTCAATCTCCTCCAGACTAAACAGCCCCAGGTCCTGCAGCCTTTTCTCATAAGAAAGATCTTCCAGACTCCTGATCATCTTGGTGGCCCTGAGCTGGATTCTCTCCAGAAGTTCCCTGTCCCTCTTGAGCTGGAGAGCCCAAAACTAGATGCAGTACTCCAGAGGCCTCACCAGGGCAGAGAGGAGAACCTCCCTTGAGCTGCTGGACAAACTCTTCTTGATACATCCCAGATTGTTAATGGCCTTCTTGGCCACAAGGGCACATTACTGGCTTATGTTTAGTTTGCTGCCCACCAGAATTCACAGGTCACTCTCTGCAGTAAAGTGTTAACCTGCAGAGCACTTTTACATAGACAGTCTACTCTATAAAGATTAAATCACTAGCAGATTCTTAACTATATATGATTTCAGCAAGACTGCATTCATAGGTCAGTTGTTTAAATCTGTACTTAATCATAAGTGCCTTGGCATGCAAATAATGTTTTGTTTAACACAGCATTTACCAAAGAAATAATTGATGTCTTCAAATCCTGTTAGTATTTTCTTGGTTTTCTTGTGGAGAAATCAACATAAATAATGAGATTCTTACCTTATATTGGTCATGATTAATTGAAGACCAAATATTCTAGATTAACCAACACCTCATTTATTTTATAGTATTGCTTCAAAAGCAATTATGAAAGCAAATGCCCCATTTATTATCTATGTATTGGGAATTAAACTTCCAAGGAAAGAGAAACACATACACATAGACACGCGCAAACTTCAACCATGCCAAAATTATATTGAAGATATAATTTACAATTATTATAAACACAATGGCATATTTGGAGAATCTCAGTGAAATTACAAATGGACGCGATCATGAGGCACTAATGTTCCTATTCCAAACTAAGTCCAAGAAAAATATCTCTTATAGTTTCTACTAAAATTCATGACTGTCTGTCTTCCTCTAAATGACTACTTGCCCAAAAAACTTTAGCTGGTCTGCATTTTCAAACAAAAAAGAATCTCATTCACAAAACTTCTTTTCAGAGACCTTTCAAAATCTCTGTGTCCTCCTAGATTTCTGAAGTTTTTAATACAACAACTGTAGTTTAACAGGACTATGTGCAGAAATAAAATCAAAAACCCCACACTTTTGCTATCTTTTCCTTGTTTCATCAAGATAGAGTATACAAGTGTGAAACCATCATTGTTCTCCAGACATTATAAGGGAAGAGGTGGGCTAGGAAACGGCAAACATATTGAGATTGGAATAAAAATTTTAAATCTTGTGTAGTGATAAGGTACCAGTCTAAGGATGTGTGTATAAACTCTTTATTAGTTAAAAATAATGGTCAATAAGGTGGATTAAAAACTGAACTACCAGACTCAAAGGATTAACAAAATGAAATGCAGCTGGAGACCAGTCACTCATGGTGTACCCCAGAGGTTAAGACCAGAGATATTAGTTTAACATCTGTTAAACTGTTAGTATCTGTTTAACATCTTCATTAATTAGCTGGGTGATTGAACACAGTGCACTCTCACCGAGTTCACAGGTGACAGAAAATGGAGAGTAGGGAGTGTGGCTGTTTCCTTACTGACATTCAGAGAGATCCAGACAGACTGGAGAACTGGATAGAGAAATTTCATTGTTCAACAAGGGGAAATGCTGAGTTCTGCACATGGGGAGGAATAAACCAATGTACCAGTAGGCTAGAGGGCTGACTGACTAGAAAGTAGCTTGTCAGAAAAGTACCTTGGGGTCCTGGTGGAAAACAAGTTGAACATATGTCAGCAATGTTTCCATGTAGCACAGGCCACCAGAATTCTGGGATGAGACACATCTGGGATGCTCCGTCCAGTACTGGGCTCCTCACTACATAGGAAGACACGGACATGCTAGAGCAAGTTCAGCTAAGGGACACAAGAATGATGTTGTAACTGGAGCAGGTGACGTACAAGGAGAGGCTGAGCAAGCTGGGACGGTTCAGCCTGGAGAACAAAAGGCTTGAAACTTCTCGATAATGTGTATAAATAGTTAATGAGGGCCAGGAAGGAGATGGGTACGGACAGTTCTCAGTATTCTAATGATAAGAAAAAAAGAATGGACACAGTCTGAGATAAAGGAAATTCTATCTGAACACAAAAAATCTTTTTCACTGTGGAGGTACTATGCTTTTTTACTGTGAGATTTTTCAAACACTGAAACAAATTACCAGAAGAGGTTGAGGAGTCTGTTTTCTTGGAGATACTCAAAACCTGACTGGACAATGTGCCATGCAGCTTGCTTTGATGGGCACTATTTTGAGACTGGAGATACAATGAGATACAAGGATCTCTAGAGATCCTTGCCAACTTCAACTATTTTGAGACTGTGTGATTCTATTATATGAACACTTACACATGTATTCCTTAGACATAGCATGAAATAGCATTATTTAGGGCTGCTTATTTTAACGGGAAGGCAATCTTATGTTACTATGTTTCTTCATAGTTTGTGAGGAACATTTGACTAGCAAATTGAAGCAGTGTTAGTCATATAAAAACTTCAATATTTTTAGGCTCTAGGCATTTTCATTGTCTGTTCAAATCTTGATTGTTGTAATAGATTTTCCTTCCTTCCATCAAGATTTAGGGAAGACCACTTGTGGAGGAGCAATAATCTATTTTTTTAATTCTGGAAATCAAATTACTCTGCTTTGTTCTGCATAACAATGGTATTGAGATACTGTATAATTGAAAAACGTTTGGTTTTTCAGTTAATCCTGGCCTTGCAGCATGTGCTATTGAAACAGTGATTTATTTGCAAGAGTCCTTGAATCAGTAGACTAGGTAAACATCCTTCATCTGGGTACCAAGATAGATAACATGACATGAAGTATTTAGAAAAGTATGATATTAGCCAGGATAAATATATATAGGAGGAGGATAATACATTTTATTACTAGGAAATTATGAAACATGTAGGGTCACTGAAGAGAGAATTTGATAGAAGCCACAAAGCTTTTTCATTCTCCCCCTGAATAAACCAATGTGTTGCAAGAGTTCTTCTGTGATTGGCACTGCACACTCATTGATTATGTACATTTGTATTGTTACTATTGTAAATTCATACCATGTAAATTTTAGAAAATTTAAGGTTGAACTGCAGTTTAAGTAAAGAATTTCTCAATGAGACATTAGCATTTGATAAAACCGTTTCCTATAGCAATAAAACAGTAGACTGGTGTGTGTAGGAGGCTCCAGTGAATCCATGCCGCAAGTGCACAAAAGCCAAATGTCTTTACAAATGCTAGATTTGTACAAACAGCTCAGAGTTGCTAAATTGGAATGAACTTACGCTTTTCTGTATCTGATCACAAGCTTTGTAGCGTCTTCTACATACTTTTTTGGAGGTTTTTAACATAAAGAACATTTTGGAGACTTAGTTTCACTGTCTCTTTCCACCAAGGAAAACAAATCCCAGCAGACAGGCAGTAAAATTTTGAAGAAATCAATTATAGTTCCTGTACCAGTTATTGTTTCTTAACTTCCATTTTAATGCTTGTCTTCTCTATCTAGATGCTTTTTTTCTTATCTGTAGCTGCCCGTTCAGCAGCTGTTGATAGCCTAACTGTCACTTCTTATGCACTTTTTAATGAGAAACTTAATTCTGAATATCCACCAATTCCATCTAAATGTTTATATAATAGCTTGCTACCAATTAAATTCTTCTCTCGGACTCTGCAGTCTGACAATTTCTCTTCTTTTCATTTTGCCCTTAGTTGTCTCTTCTGCTATTCTCTGTCTTGGCTATATGACTGCACTGTACTTTCTGCTTAGAACCTACACTGTTGGCTTCCTTCTTCAAATGCCTCTAGCATGCACATAGCATGGGGAATAAACAGGAGGAGTTGGAAGTCTGTGTACAGGCAAGGGATTATGATCTGATGGCAATTACAGAGACATTGTGGGACAGCTGACATGACTGGAATGCGGTTGTGGATGGCTATGTCCTTTTTTTTGGAAAGATAAGCCAACAGAGTGAGGTGGTGGAGTTGCTCTTTATGTGAGAGAGCAGCTGGAATGTACTGAATCCCAGGTGAGGATGAGGGGCAAGCTGAGAATTTGTGGGACAGAATTAAAGGGGCAGGTTAGCATGTGTGATACTGTTGTGAGTTTCTATTACAGGCCATGTGATCAGGATGGGGAAGTTGATGAGGCCTTCATCATGGGAACAGTTTCAAAATCGCAGGCCCTAGTTCTCTTTACCCAGATATCTACTGGAAGCCCTACACAGCTAGGCACTTACAGTCAAGGAGGTTTCTTCCGTGCATCAATGGTAACTTCTTGATGCAAATGGTGGATGTGTCAACTAGGAGAGGAGGTCTACTGGATCTTACACTCACAAACAAGCAGGGTCTGGTCGAAGTGGTGAAGGCTGAGGGCAGCCTTGGCTGCAGCGACCACAAGTTGGTGGCGTTCGGTATTTTATGTGGCAGCAAAGAATATCAAACAAGATCACAGCCCTGGGCTTTAGAAGGGCCAACTTTGGCCTTTTCAAGCAATTGCTAGGGGACATCTCGTGGGACAGGGTATTAGAGGATAAAGGGGCCCAAAGTCTCTGTTCAAAGACCACTTTTTTCCAAGCTCAGGATCAGATCATCCTAGCAGGTAAGAAATTAAGCAAGGGAGCCAAGAGATATGCATGGTGAAACAGGGAACTGTTGAGACAGTCTATAGATCATGGAAGGATGGGATAGCCAATTAGGATAACTATAACACCATTGCCAGAGGATATAGGGAGGCAACTTGGAAAGCTAAAGCTTTGTTGGAGTTGTACCTGCAAGGGAGGTCAAGGAGAACAAAACCAACTTCCTTAAATAGGTTGCAGATAACTAACTCTAGAGGCACTATAGGCTCACTGTTGAATAAGGCAGGTGCCCTGGTGACAGAGGATACAGAGAAGAATTATTATTGAATGCCTTCCTTGCTTCTGGCTATACTGCTAGAGACTGTCCTCAGGAGCCCCAGACTCCAGAGGCAGTCAGGTTAAAGAAGGAGCTTTGTTTGGTTGATGAGGACGGGGTTAAGGATCACTTGAGCAATCTGGATGTGCATAAGTCCATGGGGCCAATGGGATGAGACTGCAAGTGCTGAGGGAGCTGATGGAAGTCATTGCTAAACTACTCTCCATCATCTTCAGTAAGTTGTGGAGAACAGGAGAGGTGCCTGAGCACTGCAGGAAGCCAAATGTCACTCCTGTCTTCAAAAAGGGCAAGAAGGAGGAGATGGGTAACTACAGACAGGTCAGCCTCACCTCCATTCCTGGAAAAGTGATGGAATGACTTATCCTGGATGCTGTCTCCAGGCATTTAAAGGACAAGAGGGTCATTAGGAACAGTCAACATGGCTTTACCAAGGGAAGTCATGTTTGACCAACCCGATAGCCTTTTATGAAGATGTAACCAGGTGGATAGATGGTGGTAGTGCAGTGGATGTGGTTTATCTCAGCTTCACTAAAGCATTTGACACCGTCTCCCACAGCATCCTGGCAGCAAAACTGAGAAAATGTGGGCTGGATGATCAGGTAGTGAGGTGGATTGTTAACTAGTTGAAGGGAAAAAGGCAGACAGTGGTGATCAATGAGGCAGGGTCTAGTTGGAGGTCTGTGTCTAGTGGAATTCCTCAGGGGTCGGTGCTGGGACCAGTACTGTTCAATGTATTCATTACTGACCTTGATGACAGAACAGAGGGCACTGTCAGCAAGTTTGCTGATGGTACTAAACTGGGGGGAGTGGCTGACACACCAGAAGGCTGTGCTGACATTCAGCAAGACCTCGAGAGGCTGGAGTGTTGGGCAGAGAGAAATCTAATGAATTTCAACAAGAGCAAGTGTAAAGTATTGCATCTGGGAAAGAATAATGCCAAATACCAGTACTCTTAGAGAGAAGTGTAGGTGAAAGAGAGCTAGGGGTGCTGGTGGACAGTAGGATGACCATGAACCAGCAATGTGTCCTCATGGCCAAGAAGGCCAATGGCATCCTGGGGTGTATTAGAAGGGCTGTGGTTAGTAGGCTGAGAGAATTTCTCCTCCCTCTCTACTCTACCCTCTTGAGACCACATCTGGATATTGTGTCTGGTTCTGGGCCCCTCAGTTCAAGAATGACAGGGAGCTGCTGGAGACAGTTCAGTGCAGGGACACAGAGATGATTCGGGGAGTGAAGCATCTCCCTTGTGATGAAAGGTTGAGGGAGCTGAGGCTCTTCTACTTGGATAAGAGGAGACTGAGGGGTGATCTCATTAATGTTTACAAATATGTACAGGATGGGTGTCCGGAGGATGGAGCCAGGCTCTTCTCAATGATATCCAATGATAGGACAAGGGGCAATGGGTATAAGCTGGAACATAAGAGGTTCCAAAGAAATGCAAGGAAGAATTTTTTCATTGTGAGGATGATGGAGCACCAGAAGGGGCTGCCCAGATGAGTTGTGGAGTCTCCTTCTCTGGGGACATTCAAAACCCATCTGGATGAGTTCCTGTGTGACCTACTGTAGGTGGTCCTGCTCTGGCAGAGGGGTGTGACTAGATGATCTTTTGAGATCCTTTCCAACCCTTAGGATTCTGTGATTCTATGAACCTATCTCCAAAGTCCTCAAAACACTATGGGACAGGATATGGGTCCTTCACTTTTTGCTCATTTCAAGTAATCAGGATGGAATATGTCCAAACATACTCATAGCTTTACAGACCACACATTATCTTTTCAGCTTTATCCTCTTCTGTTCATCTCTATCTCTATAAAAATCTCTCCAACAATGGTATTGCATTTATAAATAAGCATGGTGAATAATCTGGAAAGTGGTTTTAATCCCATATAGAGTTTATTCAATTTGCAAACTCTTACTGTTGAGGAATATCCTTTATAGCATAGCGCAGAAGCATCTAAGCAGTTTGAAAGATATGTAAAAAATAGCTAACAAATTTGATTGTGACACTTGTGAGGATGGAAAAGAATAATGTCTTCTCTTCCATTCTTACTGAAACTTCAAAACGGTTCATTAACTTCCATATATTGTAACCTTTAGTAGTACTCAACAATCATTTGGCATTGCCCATTAATCAATTAAAAGATCATTCCCATAGTTCTCATGTGCTTTCACTAGGTGTCTCATTTGGGTGTTAGGAGAATAATTAGATTTGAAAACTCAAAAAATGAAAAGACAGAAATTCTGCAAGTTCTCAGGAAAACACCACAACAGTGGTTGAGTATTACCACACTGCTGCTTAGGTCTTCCTGTTGCTGTTCCCTGTGGCTTTCCCTTCAGAAACCATATTTTTCAGACATCTTTTAGTGGGAATCGTCTCCTATGGTAGCAGATTGGGCCTAAATCTCTTATAGGGCCTAAATCTCTATATGTGTACTTATAGAGTACACATTACAACTAGAGTGTCATAAGAAAAAACTTGCTCGTTAACTTTGGATGACAAAATTTTTACATGTACAATATACTTTTGAATATATTTCCAGGATTTTAATATTTAAAGAAGACTTCCATAGTGACACATTAATATACCTTAAATTAGTAACTCATACAAATTTCATTAACTCTTCCCAAGATTTTATCAACAATTATTCTTTGCTGCATAAGCAAGAGAAAACCTACACATAAACTTTTAAACTCTAATTTTTAACTGTTATATAAAAATGTAAATTGTCCCTTAATTGTCCATGGACATACAGTAACAACCTTAGTGTAATATATTCAAGAATTCATCATTTAATTAATCTTCAGACAGAAATTAATTTAAGCACTCAATCTGTTCTCAGTGAATATCAATAAAATATTACAGTGTTAATTCCTTTTTTTTTGTTCCCTGTGCTGAAGTATATTTCACATTTGTCTTATGCAAGTGTTTCTCAACTCTGTACTATAGCTTTGCTCTTAGTGAAATCATGCTGTCCCTATCTGAAGTGGTACAAGAAATATGTGCTATACATAGAAATAATTGTTACCAAAAAAAAAAGAATGAGAAACAAGAAAATCTCAATTTTAAGAATAGAGATACTTCTGTTAGTTCTGTAAAAGGTATTAAGAGCAACTGTTATCCCCTCTACTTCTGTGGAAAGATAAGATAATATTACAGATAATTATTAATAGTAGGACTGTTGGAGTAGGAAACATTTTGCCATGCTCTTTCTGAGGTGAAACTGGCAGCTTAGAGCATGTGACTGTCAAGGAAATCAGTGGGAGATACGGGTGTAATGAAGGCATTGTCTCCTCCTGAGCTTAAAATATCAATGGTAAGGTCTTAGCTGCGATGTCTCTAATTGTATCCTTCCCTGATTTTGCTTTCTGTGCCTTGCTTTTACTGATGCTGAAGACATCTGTAGAGAATCAAGGGACAAAAAAAAAAAGGATTTAAGCTTTATTTTAAAGACTGGTATGGCTACCTGATATTATTGTATCATCTTCTATGCCTTCCAAGGCACCAGTTTAATAGAACTTCTGAATTTTCTCTGTCCTAGTATGAAGAGCTTCCATATACAGTACAAAAAGAAATATTTTGTGACATTTGTGAAAATTCCCACTCATCAGAACACTGTGCAGACATAACAGCATACCATTTGGCTTATTGTCACATAAGGAGTTTATGTTATATTCCTTGATATAGAAATAAAAATAAAATACCAAATGCTTGGCAAGAGCATATGACTTGAATGCAGAGCTGTTGGTCCTTTTGAATGGTATGTAGAAAGATGCATACATTGGTCTCTTGGAATGCACAATTTTCTCATTTTTTCTCAGTTTTTAGGAAAGACAAGTCAGAAGATGAGGAGTACTCATCATTTTCTTTACAGGGCAACTTACTAAGTGACAATGTGGTACACTTCTGCTACAGAATGCTTAATAGAGAAGAGGAAGTATTGAAATCTCTAGGAATCCTTACTGTTACAGTCCATATTTCTCACAGAAGGCTTTACCATCCTGAGATATACTGGAAGGACAATGCTGAGGATCATAAAAAATAGAGATTTATGGAGACCATCCAGGACTATTTCTTGACACAAGTAAGCAATACGTGAACTGACAAGGAGAGGCTATTGGACATCTTATTTATGATTAAGGAAGGTTTGATTCTTTCGTATTAAGAATATTAAGGCCAACAGTAGATTTGACACTCAAGACAAATCATCCCAAGATAGGAGAGTTTAAGATCCTAAGAGAAGTCAGCAAGAAGACTAGTAGCATCACAAATGGGGACTTCAGCAAAGTAGATTTCAGCCTTCAGGAATATGCTTGGCACCACCTTATTGGAAACTCCTCTGAAGAGCAAAGGGGCTCAGGGGAGCTGGTTGAAATTCATTGAAGATTTTCAAAGCACGGGAATCTATTTGAACATTACTACACCTTTCTCTCACCAAAGGGATATTATGTAGCTTATGTGAGATTTCTAGCATTCAGCCTCAAGGATACATAGTACATGTCTTATCTACTAATTACACTGAGAGAATTTCTTTAGTCTTCAAATGCTTTAACAGGAGAACCACTCAACAAAAATAGTATTTCTATAGCTAACATAACAGTACAGCAGGTCAGCTGTTATCACAGGTAGACAGCTATGAAATAGCTACTGGGTAAAGTACTGCCTTATCAGAAATGGTGGATTAATTATGAAAACCATTGTGAGTATAGCAAAAGTTTGTTGCATGTAATTCTGCATTACATAGATATGCTTTTAACAAATAATGGATTATTCAGTGTTCTAAATCGGGAACCTATTTACCAGAAAATTCAAATTTGCTCTATAGGAAAGAGTACATAGATGCTGCAGGGCAGTCCTAAGTCTAGGATAATTGCTATATACATTTCTACCTGCAGTATTAACATAGACCAACTTTGGAGCATTTCACACGGTGTTTTCAGAAGGAAATTCAGATGCACCCAATGTTTCTTGAGTGTATTTACTTCCCATTATTCACTTCCAGGTGTCATAGCTACATTCATCAGGGAGATATTAGTCAGAAAAGGTGAGTGAGGTCCTTCCTCACAAATGCCGTGATGTTCTTACAGTAAAATGTTTAGTCACCTCATCAGAACATTTGTACAGACTGCTGACGTGACAGGGATACCCGAGACACCTGCAAAATTCAAGAGTGTTTTAGGGATTTCTGCAATAGGCACAATTCAAGTCTTCCACGTAGGGAGGTAGAATCGGAACTGGTGGTGCACAGTGCATTCATAGTCCATCTTACAACACATTAATTTCCCTCTGCAAATGAGCCTTTAATTTCTCCTTAATTTTCATCAATTTCTTGTAGCCTGCAGAGGAATGACATGCCAAGTAACAACATGTTCTAAATTAAGAAATGTAGCTGCCTCCCATTGTCACTAAGAAACATATCACCCTTATTTTCAGACAAGATGGAAGAGCAGATAATGTTGCTCAAACCAGACTATGGCATTTGTCTTCTGTTTTGGAGTTTTAGCCAGTAAATTATGCCTTGTCAAGTAGCATAAATGTCTCATATGACAACCATGTTAATTAATTTACTTAGTTTTTCCCTTAAGGAACCGCAGAATCTTTAATAAAGCAAAACATGCATTTATTCCTCAAATTATATAGATTTACTTGTAAAGGTAGACTGTTAAGGTAAATAAGAGCAGAGAATTTTGATTGCTTGACATTTATTTGTGAGAAGTATCTATTTTCAACTTTGCAAGACTTTAACCATTTCCCATCTGCTAGGTATCTGTATATAGCACATTGTTTTAGAAAATTTCATCTGTTACAGTGTAATAGGAACATTTTTTTTTTTTTTCCTGGGTATACTTATGAGAACAGACCAGCTAGCCTACCCAAGCTTCTTCTGGTGATTCTTTGTTAGTGTCAAAACAGAAGAGAAATTAAAAACAAAGGAAGCAAAACAGACAAATGGGGAGAGGTAATTAAATTTCAGAGAATAGCCTTGTGTCTTAACAGATGGTTTATGTCCTAGTAGGTAGACAGGACATGGACAATAGGGCAAACCAAGCAGCCCCAACTTTAGTGAGAGTATATTAATCCACCCTCAGTGGACAATGAAGAATGGATATAGTAACAGTTTTGAGTCCTGAAAGGATATTGTTCTAGAGAAGTTTCTTGGCTTCTCAAGTGAGAGCTGAAACAGGAAAATATTCTCTTATGTTGTCTATAGTGCTGTTTATCCATATGATACACAGCCCACTAAAAATGCTGCTTAATATCTCAGGAATGGTCATACTACAGCGCTTGTGGCATGATCCCCAATAATCTGTGTAGAATTTGAAAAGGTTATTTTAGAAATTAATAACCTCATAGATTATTTGTATACATTTTCAATCTATTTTTATTTTTAAGATTTATGTACTAAACTTGTACTTCTGAAGCAGCATACATAATTGCCTTGCTTATATATGGCAAACATTTTTAATCAGGTTGAGCCTTGATTTTATTACAGTTTTTTACAGGAACTAGGAAGATTTGGACATGAAGTACTCACATATTATTAACAAAATGTATAATAAATGTCATACATTCACTGAAATCAAACAAGCAAGCAAACTAACAAAATACTACTTATATAAACAATATTAGTGAAGTTATAGGAAGAGGACACTGGAACCAGGCTTTAGAAGGCAATTAACTATAAATTTGCAGAAATAATACCCTGGAAAAAAAAACCACAACTTCTTCTCAAAGACCACAAAAACAATCCTAGTGCCAGTGAGCTATATATAATGGGAAAAAAGGCTTCTTGCACTGACACAATGTATTTTCACTTAGTCTGCTGAATGAACCCATACTTCTGGTTTTAAACTTTGTTCTATAATGACTTTAAGTACTTGCTCTTTGCACTATGAGAACCATCCTTTAACAAATCGTAATTAACTTGTTTGTAAAAATTTTATCTGATAGGTCTGCATATGTTTAAATAATACAGAGGAGATCACAATTGTAAAACTCTCCATATATCCATATCTCCATATCTTCATCTATCACCATGAGACTATTACACATTCAGAAAAGAGATACACAGGAAACTGACAAAGCTTCCAATTTAAGATGATTTAGAGTTCTGAGAAATAAGAATATGATTCATCCAAAGCTAGTAAGCTGATCCATGTTATCTTATGCTTTGGACCTTTAACAGGATGCATTATGACAAACACTGAAATGGAAATATATTTTTCTCTGCCAAATTATACTGATTTTGTCTGGGATACAGTTACCTATTTATTCACATGGTATTATATTTTAGATTTGAGACCAAAGCAGTGTTGATAACATAGAAATGTTTTAGTTATTACCAAGCAGTTCTTATAAAGTGTTACTGTCTGCTTCACAGACTGCCCAGCTAGTAAGGAGGCTGAAGGTGCACAATAAGCTGGGAGGGAATACAGTCAGGATAGCAGACTGTAACTGATCAAAGAGATATTCTGTACCATACATGTGCTATGGAAAGCTGTGGAAAGGAAAAATGTAGAACATTTGGAGTTATGGTAGTTTTCTTCCCAAGCAACCGTTACACATGATGGAGCTCTGCTTTCCTGGGAAATGACTAAACACCTTCCTGACAATGAGAAGTAGTGAATTCTTTATTTTGCTTTGCTTGTGTGTGCAGCTTTTGCTTTACCTACTAAATTGTTTTTATGTCCACCCATGAGTTTTCTCACTTTCATNATACAGTCAGGATAGCAGACTGTAACTGATCAAAGAGATATTCTGTACCATACATGTGCTATGGAAAGCTGTGGAAAGGAAAAATGTAGAACATTTGGAGTTATGGTAGTTTTCTTCCCAAGCAACCGTTACACATGATGGAGCTCTGCTTTCCTGGGAAATGACTAAACACCTTCCTGACAATGAGAAGTAGTGAATTCTTTATTTTGCTTTGCTTGTGTGTGCAGCTTTTGCTTTACCTACTAAATTGTTTTTATGTCCACCCATGAGTTTTCTCACTTTCATTCTTTTGATTATTTCCTTGATCCCACTATAGGCATGTGGGAAGCAGCTGTTTGGTGCTTAGCTGTCTACCAGGGTTAGCCCATTCAACTGCGATTTCTTTCATTAACATTATGATCAGTAAGATACTTGCTGTATCATGTTTCATAGTATTACTGGGGTAGTAGAACTGCCCTATTAGTCCTGAAGCTTCAGTTAACTGTCAGAAACATGCCAAAGGATTATATTTTGTCAATAATCTATGTTTTTATTCTGTTGAAAATGTCGGGTGAGGCCACTTTGTCCTTCACTAGTTAACATGGTACTTCTGTGATGAATATCTGTTAATACTGAACTTCTGGTTTCCTAAGCAACAGTAAGCAGGTGAAAGCTTTCAAAAGCTTCTTCCTACTTCTTGCTGATTCCATGTAAAAAACATATTTGTTTATTGTAAGAAACAGAACACAGGATGTTCTTATTTGATCGTACTGATTACTGAGTTGCAAAAAAAGATGGAGGTTTCAGAATATAGATACAGAAAATACTTTATTTTGTTGATATAAGTTTGTGCTGACAACTAATAAAAAATAAATATTCCTATATACAAAAACACAAATCTCAATGCAAAAACACTAAGGAATTTGGATTTTGTTTTTCAGTCTAAAGAAAAAATGCAAGATAGTTTGCAGAATTTGAACAACACTCTACGTGTTTAAATTGAATCTGAAAATTTGCAGTTAGGTTCTGATCAGTATTGCAGGAAAAAATCAGGCTTGGGTGCCTGCTTTATCTTCCTCAGACAGAGCAGAGAGCTGAAAATAGGTCACGCTGCCCAAATTACTGCCCTATGCTCTAGCCTATAAAAGGACCAACAAAATTATTTTTTTTTCCTACAAACCAATTTTTATTTTTTAGAATGCACTTAGAATGTGAATTTCATTTCTTTGGGGCAAAACTAGAGTTTCACTTTAGTATCAAAACTAAATAAAGATAATCTAATTTTGCATTATTACTATTATTTTTTAATACTCTAGTCTTGGTGTCTATAATTTCTTCTGTGTAAGAACATGGTCTGATATATTTGTCTTTATTGGGCCTGAAAAGCTGTAGCAGATTTTCTTCTCCTTAGGTCATCCTTAGAAAGGGATGATATGGTAGAGCTTCAGTTCAGATAATCCTTTAGTGAAATATCATATTATTGTGAGCTGATAGTGTTCTGACAAAAGTGTCTGTTCCTTTGTCATCTGTTTTTACATCTAATAGAAATGTTCCCATTTCACTATTTTATTACAAGGACAAGGCAAGGAAGAGTGCTCTGGAAAATGGGCTTTCTGCATAGGCTTATTACACATTTTGACAGTTGTTGATGTAATAATTTCTTCTATATTCTGATTTATCTTGAATGCTATTGAGATGGTGATCCCTTCGTAGCAGGTATGACACCTGACGCAAAGGAACCATGAGATGATGATATAAGGCAAGGCTGCATAGCTACACTGGTAGTGTCTGCCAGCATCTAAGTGGTTATATCTCTCCCAGAACATGAGGAAAAAAAAATGAATAAGGCACAGAAAACATTACAGCACTTCTATGGGATCAGAACATTTGAGTTTTTCAAAATATGCCCTAAAATGTGAGAATCTAAAATATTTAATGCAGCTACAGAACTTTGCTCTATAAACTAGGAATGATAAAGAAATGGCTAGCAATAACTTAACTGCTCTGTGGAGGATTTAGCATACATATGGTAATATTACTTTCAAAATTCCATCCAGCCAATTGGAAAATGGATTTTGAATATCAGCATTCAGTCTGTGATAATTACAGATTAAACTCATTAATGCTTCAGGAGAGTTCATACCCCATTAAGTGTTCTACAGAAGCAGACTTCAGATGACCGATGTGTAAGAAGTGTAAGCAAAAAGAAGCCTGGACTCAGATATGGGACTTTCCAGGAAGTGTCACGATGGAGAGCTGTAAAGCAGATGCAATTGTGGAAGCCTCTCGGACATCCCAAATCTGGCTACTTGAAGCCTCAGAACAGAAGACTGCTTGAGGACAGGATGCATACCTTTTGAAAATGATGTAACATCTCCTGTGGGATTTCTATACACACACAACCATTGATTGTGATAGTTGGGAGTATTTTTTTGAACATTTTTCATAACAAGATAGTCCTTCAAAATATTGACACTTAAATGAAAATATTCTAGTGTTAATAACTGTACTGAACACATATGAATGGAAGCATTCAGTTTTGGGGTTATAGTTTCAGATGAGAAAGTCTATTTTCTGACGTGTATTTTTCTGGATTCCATTGTTCCAAATATTGTCTTTGGCTGAAGAGTACAAGATGTCAGGTTCCAAAGAAAATAATTTGTTTTTTGCATACATAGAAGCCTGCCCAATGCCACATCAAATCCTCTGCTTCTGGCATCTGATTCTGCCCAGACTTTTTACATTGTTTTTTTTAAGGTAGTTATGTCATAATGCAGTGGCAGTCTAGCTAGACTGACTTAAAGACTGTTACTTGGAGTTTGGAGAATTTGAGAATTTGAAATCTACAATTTGATAACAATTTCTTTCTTTTTTAAATCTCATCAAAAGTATTAGTCTAAGAGATCTCATTAAACTTCCCTGTGTGTTCATCCAGGCTAACATATTTCAAATAACATTGCTGTACGAAATGCTGACAATTATATTTATTTTATATCGTGACCCTCTGTGGTAGTTTAGCCTTTTCAGTGCCTAAGCACCATCCTCCCTCCTTCTCCACTGACCTTGGCATCTGCAGAGATGTTTTCACATTCTCATTCCCTGTTGCTGCTGCAGTTTAGCAACATCACACATCAACTTCTCCTTCTCAAATATGTTATTTACAGAGGCGTTACCTCCATCACTAATTGGCCAGGCCTCAGTCAGGTGCAGGGTCCAGCTTACACTTGACTGGCCCTAACTCTGTCAGCTACAAGGGAAGCTTCTGATTGCTCTTTTTTGTTTAAAGAAGCCACCCCGGTAGCCCCCTTGCTACTGAAAAACCTGGCCCTGGCAAAACCACTACACCCTCTTTTATGATTTTTGGCATGGCATATATAGAAAAGACCCCATCTTCACTTAGATCAATTTTTTTTTTGTGTTATTAAAGAAGGAAATGCATATGTACTACATGTGGGAAAAAATGATTTGATAAAACATTTACTTGGGAGAAATTTCTTCTGACTTCGTATTCTGTATCTGCAAGGTAGACATATACATCTGAGCTACTTGTCTGAAGTCTCTTTATAAGTCAACACAAAAAAAAGAGGCAATTTTGAGATGTTATTCCTCTGATCATGAGTAAGACACTTAAACTAGTTCATATTAATTACACTCTAAAAGTTCTTGCTTCTCAATGTGGTTAAAAAGACTCTAGACAGCTAGCTCAGAAGCCTTCATTCCAGACTTCTAAAATAAGGTATCAGGTGACAATTTTTTGTGGGTTTTTTTTTTGTTTGTTTGTTTTGNGGAAGCTTCTGATTGCTCTTTTTTGTTTAAAGAAGCCACCCCGGTAGCCCCCTTGCTACTGAAAAACCTGGCCCTGGCAAAACCACTACACCCTCTTTTATGATTTTTGGCATGGCATATATAGAAAAGACCCCATCTTCACTTAGATCAATTTTTTTTTTGTGTTATTAAAGAAGGAAATGCATATGTACTACATGTGGGAAAAAATGATTTGATAAAACATTTACTTGGGAGAAATTTCTTCTGACTTCGTATTCTGTATCTGCAAGGTAGACATATACATCTGAGCTACTTGTCTGAAGTCTCTTTATAAGTCAACACAAAAAAAAGAGGCAATTTTGAGATGTTATTCCTCTGATCATGAGTAAGACACTTAAACTAGTTCATATTAATTACACTCTAAAAGTTCTTGCTTCTCAATGTGGTTAAAAAGACTCTAGACAGCTAGCTCAGAAGCCTTCATTCCAGACTTCTAAAATAAGGTATCAGGTGACAATTTTTTGTGGGTTTTTTTTTTGTTTGTTTGTTTTGTTTATTTGTTTTTGTGCGTTTGGTTGGTTTTTTTTCAATTTTGATGGAAAAATAGGGATAATTTTTTCCTTCCATTTCCATGCCAATGTATATACAGATAAACTCTCATAGTCCAGCTATATGACAATAAGAATTAAAAAGAAAAAAATGAAATCCTTTAAAGATAGTAAACCTGTCAGATGAAGACAAAAGTTCAGTTCCTTCATGTTCCTCAAGAAGGAGGAGGAAGGTCTCATGAGCATGGAACATAAACTTCAAGCTGAAAAGAGTACCTAAATTTTGCATCATCTTCACTGGAGTTCTGCTTCCTCTTTCCATTCCACCCCAAAAACTCTCTGACATTGAACAGTAGAATTAAACTCATCAGAAAGACCCATTGGAGTGAAACCTCTGCATCATCTTTTGAACTAAGTAGAGTTCCTGCCAAAGGCCTTGGGGCACAGTATGGGAGGCAGAAAAAGAGTATGTTGGAATTGCACAGGATTTATTTATTAAGGCATGGTTAGGATAGGAACCAAAAATGGGAAAAGGGAGTGGTTTAGGTGATTTGAGAACACATAAGTATGGAAGACAGAGGGGTGAAGGCATAGAATTTTCCATTTGCGTTTTAGCAGGGGCTGATCGATACACTTGTCTATCTATGCCCTGCACCTCATCACTGCAGTCTGTCCTGTTTCCTTGTTGAAGTTCACCTTCAATTACTTTCCATTAAGGGACTCTTCACTCCAAGTCTGTGGTACTAGTGACTGGAGTGAGTATGTGTACGTGAGGGAGCATGCTATCACTAGTGAACATTAAGCTGAATGGGACAGCAGGAAGTAGTCTGGGATCAAGGTGTGCATGTGGGTATCTGAGGGCCAGCTCTGGATCTGAAAGCACCTATATGTCTCAGAATGGGATCACAGGGAGGTCAGCTATGCAACTAGGGAGTCATGGACACTTGTGTGCATGTGAGATGATCTGTACCATGAACTGTGGCCTTAGGGATTCAGCTGCCAGCAACTGGGGAGACTCATACAGGGACAGTGCCTGGTCAGGTTGAGTGTATAAGCCCAGCAGCTGCTCCTGAATCTTGTATATCTATCTATCTATATAT